>JADLZK010009067.1:0-217271 GCA_015847255.1 Hyparrhenia diplandra
AGTAATATTGTGCTATAACAGGTGTCAACAATTATGGCGGTCAACTCCCTAATTGATTCTCGCAGAGAAACTTTGCTCAAGGTTTCACTAGGGGTGACAGGAATTGGTGGCCTCTCACAGATTCATACCTCGAGGTGTTTCCATAATCTTCAAGGAACACATCCTTGATGTACGGGAGATCTCCCAAAAGGGGTTCCTCTTCTGGTTCGGGGGAAGGCTTCTCTAATGGTTCACAGGGTTCGGCTTGAACCGAAGAGACTTCTTCCATGGTAGACTCGCGTTCTACATAGATAGGTTCAAGAGGCGGAGTGTTTTCTCGGATTTTGTCTAAAAGGGCCTCTCCTTCCTCTGCGGTTTTATGTGAAAATGAACCTCCTGCAGCTGAGTCTAGAAACCGGACAGATTCCTTGTTTAATCCTGACCAGAAATGTTGTAACAACACATGGCTGGATATAGACAAGTTGGGACTAGAATTTGTTAAGGTCGTAAATCTGTCCCACACTGCCCCTATCTCTTCCTCCTCCTTTTGTTGGAATGAGAGGAACTCAGTACGTAGGGCAACAATTTGGGTAAGAGGGAAGAATGCGAGGTAGAATTTGGCCTGCAATTCCTCCCAATCGCCTTCCACTTTTCCTATGTTATGGGCGTACCATTGTTTCGCCCTCTCACTAAGTGAGAAAGGAAATAATTTCCACCTCAGAGTGTCTTGTGGAACGCCTTCAGAGATGAGGCAACCACAGAGCTGCTCAAATTCTCGCAAATGGTGATATGGATTTTCATGTTCTAATCTGGATAAAGGTTGTTCCCGAACCATGGCTATTAAGCCTGGGCGGAGCTCAAATCTTGAAGCTGTGATTGGCTTCGAAGGTGATGGGCGTACTAAGAGCTTGCCCTTTGGAGTAGAAAGTTTGGAGATGATGGGTTGCTCCATAGAAAAAAAATAGAAAATAAAAAGAATGGGGAGGGGGTAGGATGCACGGGTAGACTAGGTTCAAAGACTATAACGACAACCGTTCCCCGGCAACGTCGCTAGAAATGCTTGTTGGTATTTCATAGCGTAAGCAGGATAATCCGCAAGCGCACGGAAAGTACCGTTGTAGCACTTCACCCGGAAGTATTCAGGGTATCATAATTTCCATAGGGAACGGGCGTTAAGTCTGTTCTAACTAGTTACCCAGAGAAAGATGAAGAAGGTAGACTTGGGTAGTGATGTTCTACTCTAGTGATTAGGCTAAGTCAGGCTAACTTCACCTCGGTAAGTGTTACTTCAGGCACCGGATCGCACCTGGTATGCCAAGTGATGCCGGCCTACAGCTCTACTCCGCAACTGGACATGGAGGAATACTAAGGGTGAACAGGGCTGTCACCACCTATCCCCTACCTCACTACCATGGGTTGCATAGCAAACGAGGGTGATTTATAACTTAGACACCACGTCTACGCTATTTATCACTACTCTAGTGTTGGCCAGGAGCTTCCGTCTTCATCAGGAGTCCTCTACTAGAGCATTCACCGAAAGGTGAACAACGAACCCGTAAACTAAACAGAGAGAATGATAACTTGAACTTAAGAGTAATAGCTGAAAGTAAAACACGGATTTCTTACTCAAAATAGTATGAAGATCAGCAGAGGTACAAGTGTGGAGACGCGAGCCGGCAGATTCGGCACTCCGTCCAATCGAGAGTGTACGACAACAAAGCGACGGCGTACGAGGTAGAAGGGTCGCTACTCCTCTTTTCTCCAACTTTTCCTCTCTCACTCCCTTCTAAGCAGGATTGGTGCTTCTACTCTTCTCTATGTGTGTGCAAGTGAAGTGAATTCCCAAAGGAATGTGCGTGCAAGTGAAGTGAATTCCCAAAGGAATGTGTGTGCAAGTGAAGTGAATTCCCAAAGGAATGTGTGTGCAAGTGAAGTGAATTCCCAAAGGAATGTGTGTTCTCTGTAGAGGGGGAGTGAGGCTCCTTAAATAGATGGGCAAGGGCGGTTTCCAGGAGCTTTTGGCGGGAGTTTTGGCGCCAAACGCGAAAAGCACCGCATGCAACCGCCGCTACACCTCACGGGACGAGTCACGAGACAAGGCGCGGCAGGATCGGAGCCCGGCCTGGCGCGGCCACACCAGTGGCTCGGTCGGCCCAGGTTTGGCCCGCCTCACCTTCATCTTTCGCAGGTGGGCTTGTGGCCCACTCTAGGTTGCGTCCCCGACGTTGCTTTGGTCCGGTTTGAGTCGGAATTGGCCTGCTTGTGTTCCCCTTGTCCAAAATGTAGTCTCACAGTGTGCTTTTCACCTTTATTTGGCGTGTTTCCACTTTTATACCTGCAAAACATATTTTCTTCGAATACAAGTGGAACTAGGTTAATAGCAAAGGTTTATGCGATAAAAACAGGCTATCTCTTTATATTTTGAACTTAGTTGGCGGTATAAGATGACTGATTTTGACCGCCAACAACTCCCCCACACTTAGTCTTTACTCATCCTCGAGTAAAGTGCAGGACCAAGTGGGTTAACCTCATCATGAAATTCAAAGTCTGCATAAAGATTATTCCAAACTTCACCTTCTTTGTGAGCATTCAAGGTGGCTACCAAATTATCATGAATGATTGATTTTATGCTTCTCTAGTGGGATTTTATGCTTCTCTAGTGGGGGAACAGCAGCGGCTAGCTGAGCAAGCTGTGACTCTAGCATCATATTAAAACTGTGCTGGTTCTTCATGGAAGTGGAGAAGATGTCTAGCCTGGTACTGATGGTGTCTAAAGTTTTGTCATTAACAACTACCTTCTTATTGATCTGCTCAATAAGTCTAGACTGACCAGCAAGTATCTCTCTCAAAGGAGGCTGGTTGAAATTATTACCTTGGTAATTACCTTGGTAGTTACTTGGGTAGTTGGGCCTCTGTTGCTGATTCCACCCTTGAGGTTGTTAAGGACGATAGTTGTTGTTGTTATTGTTATTGTTGATGTAGTTCACATCCTCAAGAATTTCTGGTCAATTCTTCCCTGAATGTCCGTAGCTTCCGCATTCTTCACAAGTCATGAGAGAGTTATTAATATGCATGACCTCCCTCTTCTCGTGGTCTTGGTTCTCCAGCTTCTTCATCAGCAAGTCGAGCTTTGCTGATATCATGTCCACCTATTTAAGATGATGGACTCCTCCTCTCTTACGAGTAGAAGTGCGCTCTTCATTCCAACTCTGGTTGGATGCCATCTTCTCAATGAGTGTAGTAGCATTGGGGAGCGTAAGAGCTAAGAATGCTCCTCCAGCAGCAGCGTCCATTGTCTCACGGGTGCTAGTGGTAAGCCCATGATAGAAGGTCTGCATCAAAAGCCAGTCCTCCATCCCATGATGAGGACATTCTGCAATCAAATCTTAAAAGCGTTCGCAAGCCTCAGGTAACGACTCATCGTGTTGTTGCCGAAAGCTTGATATCTTCCCACGCAAGGCATTTGTCTTGCCAGTAGGAAAGAACTTGGCGAGGAATTCGGTTGAGCAGCGGTCCCAAGTAGTGTGTTTCTCCTTGTTGGCGTAGAACCACTGTTTAGCCATTCCAAGCAGCGAAAATAGGAAAAGGCGAAGCAGAGTGGCATCACGTGTCACTCCCTTGATGGTGAAGGTGCTGCAGATTTCGAGAAAGTGTTGCAAATGAGCACTTGCATCTTCATGTGCCTTCCCACAAAACTGACTAGTTTGCTATCGACAAGATATCGGCGATAGCCTAGCAGGGGTGTACCCAAGCTAGTAGTTTATGTCTGTAGAGGTGCGCGAGACGACTAACAGGATGTCAAGCAAGACGAAAGAGGCAAAACTCAAGAGATTTTACCCAGGTTCGGCCGCCGTGAGGGCGTAAAACCTACGTCCTGCTTATAGTTTGTATTGATCGATTGATTTTCGAGGGAGTCCCTGCCTACCTTATATAGTCCGGTAGACAGGGTTACATGCGTTGGTAAGCAATATGGTACAATATGATAGCCGTGCGTGTGCTGCACGCCTTCATGTCTTGGGCCGGGCCTCTTCTGACGGTGTGGCCCATGTAGAGCCATGAGGGTATATGGGTCCATACCCCCACAGCTAGTCCCCGAGCACGCTGTATCTTGTTGGCGACGCCGTCTTGTACATCTCCGTCCGGTGTGGAGCAACGCCGCGACCCGTCGGGAGAGTGTCGTCCGACTAGTGCAGAGTAACGCCCACCAGTCGGGAGAGCGTCGTCCGACTAGCGTAGCTGTTGCTCCGACCACCATTGGAGCTGGCTTGAGGTTTGCCTGCAGGAAGTTGGGTGCTCCAGAAAATTTTTTTCACCACTCTCGTCAGATGACATGTATCCATGTAGTCCCCGAGCCTGCTGGAAGATGTCGTAGAAGTCTTGTAGCAGGGTCAAGAAATAAATCTGAGATGTACTTTATCAATGCCCCCGACGCACTGCCCAAGATCAGCACCCTGACCCGAACAACATGGAGCAATTTGATAGCACATCCCCGACTTGAAGCGACGCGCAGATGTAGCAGAATCCGGCCACCAAGAATCCCCGACGTGGCTTGTATGATGGCTTGACGGGCGAGTCGATGATGAAATCCCCGCTGCCGATAAGGTATGACCAGTCGAGCCACGACGAGATGATGGCAAAGGCTGTGGCCGGCTTCCTGTCAAGAATAATCGTCATGCAGACAAGCAGATAGCTAGAGATGCATAGAGATGTGCATAAGCCGTCAGCCATATTTAATTGGTATAAAATAAAAATATGACTTAGCTTTCCGGAGTAATTGAATCCATGGCCCTTGACGCCGAGCATGGATATATGAATATACGCCTTGCATGTCCGTCGATGCATGCATATATGCATATACGCCTTTGCTTGCTTGCTTGCCGATGCATATACGCCGAGCATGGATATGTGCATCTCACCGTGAGAGTTGGATCTCACGATGTCGAGTAGCTGAAGAACGTCGCCGCGTGAAGTCGAGTCGTCGAGGTTGAAGTCGGAGCGCAGGGACCGAGCAGTCGGAGTGATCGGAGGCCCAGTCCCCGAGTGTCGCGAGGTCGAAAACGCAGCTTCCGAGCAGTCGAAGTGGTCAGAGGTGAGTCTTGAGTGGTCGGAGACGCAGTCCCCGAGGATGGCGTGGTCGAAGACGCAGTCCCGTGTGGTTGGAGTCGTAGTTCCCCGAGCAGTCGGAGAGGTCGAAGGCAAGTCCCCGAGCAGTCGGCGAGGTCGGAAGTGCACTTCTCAAGCGATCGGCGAGGTTGGAGGCGCAGTCCCCGAGCGGTCGATGAGGACGGAGGCGTAGTCCTGAGTGGTCGGAGACGTAGTCCCCGAGCATGAGCTCGCAGATTGAGCCTTGTTCCTGAAAAACAAATATGAAGAGCGGTAGTACATGATGTACAAAATAAATATTTGATCTCCGATAGGAGGTGAAGTAGCTTGTATGCAGAGCGCGGAGCTGCATGCACGTTCTTGTTTTAGATTGTTTTGCTTTTTAGAGTGTCATTTAGCATCCGATCTAGCCTTTGTGGGCCGGTATAACCGCTACGTGGAGCGCAATGCTCGTTGACACGTGTTTGGGTTGTTCAACCACACAAAGGAGCTCCTGCCAACTACCAAATACGCAGGGACGGAACCTCATGCACGCATTTGAGAAGCAGTCGGAGACAGGGCCGGCTCTAGAGGGCTGTGTGACAAAAACATTTGTAGCTGATGGCTTAGCCATGGTTTTCGAAGAAGCATGTGTAGGGCATTTACAAGCACTTAGCACATGTCGTTTGGTTCCGCCGCGAAGCACTCCAGCCCCGGCCGACCAGTTATCCAGTGAGGTGAGGCGCTGTGGCCCAGGCACGCACTCGAACACTTATCCGACCAGAGAGACCATTCCGACCACCCGTGACGCAGGGATCTGTGCCGACGTGCACGTACAAGCAGTGGGGTCGACTCTAGAGGTACTTGGGGGAGACAGAAACTGTATGGCTCATTACTTGCAAAGCGAAGAACATCTGAAGATATGTGAAGATGGACGAATATGTATGAAAAAATATTAAAGCTTGACTTACCTTGTTTGTTGACGATGGAGTAGTCGGCGGGTTGACGGAGTTGGTGTCCGGCCAGCCCAGGGACGTGGTCGTCTGTGGCTTGACATGACTTGCGATGGCTCAACGTGGCTCGCTCAGCGGCGCTCTTCGAGGGCTCAAGGCAACTCGCTCGGCAGCGCGCTCGATTGCTCGAGGCGACTCGCTCGACGGCGCGCACGATTGCTTGAGGCGACTCGCTTGGCGGCGCACTCAAGGTCTCGACGCAGCTCCCGAGGTCTCGACGCGGCTCGCTTGGCGGCACTCCCGAGGTCTCAAGGCGGCTCGCTTGAGGGCTCGACGTGGCTTGCTCGCAAGTACGCCGTGAGCACGGCATGTCGACCATGGCGTCCCTGGCTTTGGCCTTCGTTCGATCGCCGTCGTTGCCGATGCAGATTCATGATCGTCGACACGTGTAACTGCCAACAATAATCATGGAGATATATGTAGACATCCGGATACGTACCGTATCACATGATATTAGATTGGAGAAAATAAATAAATAAATTGACTTAGCTCTGTCCGATGTCGAGTGAGTTTCGTCGTGGTTGAACAGATGGACGTGGCAATGGCATAGGAGTAGTACAGGAACGACTGTTGTCGCGGCCAGGGTACTCATCGTCGTTGCTGGACATGCATGCATACACTTGGCCAACTTCGGTTGGGCTTGCTTGCTTGCGTCAGCTTCATGTTGATACAAAAAACTAAGATTGGTTTGACTTGCACGTCGCGTGAAATCGTCCTTGTCTGTCTCTGCTTCCGATCGTCGTGTGCTTCTTGGAGTTGTGCTTCAACATTGATTTCGACGCTCTCACGAACGATCCGGAGGCTTGCCGATGAGATCCGTGCTGCCGTCGAGAGACGACACAGAACAACGACGAACGTGGCCTGGGGTCCTGTGAAAATATTTGTGCGTATATGTAGACATCGGAACATATGCTATATCACAGGATATATATTAGATTAAAAGATTTGACTCAGCTTGTCTGCAAGTGTCACGGATTTGTTTTGCACGTGCTTCTGCTCTCCTTGACGATCTTTGCATGAAATTTCCTAGTGCGTAGCCCTCACGTGAACCATCGGCAGATGCAACGGATTGACTTTACCCGAGGCTTGGCGATACGGCATGGACTCCGTCTAGCAGCTTGCGATCGGTTCCGGTATGTTTTTTTTTTTAGATAAAGGATAGTATTTCATACCCGGCTTCATCTACCAACAGGTAGAATCAGACCAATTATTATAGAAAAGTGATACAACTAAGAAAAATAAAAAAACTGACGGAAAAAATACATCTCCACCATTGAAGATGTCGGATATTCCTGGCAACGATACTAAGCCCTAGTATTTGTGCGAAGGAACCACCATGATGCCAGCACCAAAGCCGACAATCCAAAGTATCTTCCAAAAAACGACGTCTCCAGAGAGAAAATGACATCAAAGACGCCATCGTCGCCCACCAGAGGCACTGGTGTAAGGTTTTCACCCGGAGAGATCCTTCTAAACGACGTCTCCATCGAGAAATGTGGCACCCGCAGGCGTCACCGTCGTCAAACATGGTAGCAATACCAGCGCCCACCACAAGCCATATCGTTACGCCATCGATCCGAAAGTCTTGAATTGGCCGCTGTCGTAGTCGCATAGGCCAGCTGCCACCATCGCAGCAAGTATAGCAAAGAGCCAGTGGATAGCAGATCTGCACGGGTCACGGCTCGGAAGCCAGATCAACGCCGTCGTCGCCACTCCACCAAGGCCGATGAAGGATTCCACCGGAGCCACCTGCTAAGCGCCTTGGAACAGCCCGCCGACTAGACGTACCAGTCAGCCTCCGTCAGGGATTGACCTCCGTCGAAGAACCGTCGGGTGCCCCATGCCATTGCCTCCCCCTTGACGATGCGACAGCTCCATCCAGGCCAGCCACCGGGACTCCGGGTCCGGACGCGTAGGCGCCGAATCGGTTCCGGTATGTGGCAGTTGTGGTCGGATCCGTTGCGCAGCTCACGTATGGCTCTGTAGATTGAAACTTGACACGTGGTCACGATGCTTTGGGATGCGACGAGCGCCGACGACGACAAGGACCATCGATAAAAAATCCTGATGTTGCGTGCCGAAGGACGCCCACCGCGAGTTGATATTGATGAAGATTTGGCCGATGCAGATTGGATCTGCTCCGGCTCGGGGTTGTTGACGCCGTTGTTCCGTGGCATCGTCCCGAACTGAATGTCAGCGCCGGGTAGACGACCATGGAGCTTGGAAAGATCTCCATCTTGTTAGCCATGGAGTCAGCGTGCACACCCCCTACCTGACGCGCCAGCTGTTGACGAGATATCGGCGATAGCCTAGCAGGGGTGTACCCAAGCTAGTAGTTTATGTCGGTAGAGGTGCGCGAGACGACTAACAGGATGTCAAGCAAGACGAAAGAGGCAAAACACAAGAGATTTTACCCAGGTTCGGCCGCCGTGAGGGCGTAAAACCTACGTCTGCTTATAGTTTGTATTGATCGATTGATTTTTGAGGGAGTCCCTGCCCACCTTATATAGTCCGGTAGAAAGGGTTACATGCGTTGGTAAGCAATATGGTACAATATGATAGCCGTGCGTGTGCTGCACGCCTTCATGTCTTGGGCCGGGCCTCTTCTGACGGTGCGACCCATGTAGAGCCATGAGGGTATATGGGTCCATACCCCCACACTTGCACCATAGTGATAAGTGCAGGCTTGAGCTCAAAACCATTCTCTCCAACATCAACTGTAGGTCCAGTGTGGATGTTGGTGGTGGTCGAAGCAGAGAACTCGTGCAGACTTTTGTTAGCCATAGCCTCAAAGTCGGATGCAAGCTTCTCTTGGAGTGTTGATCTTCAGAAGTTTTTTTTTGATTTTCTGAGCTTTTCTCTTTGCTTTTTGAGTAACTTTTCTGGATCTTCGAGAAAATTGTCCGGAAGATTAGGACTTTTTGAAATAAAATGATAAAAAATAAACAAAACAAAAGGGTGAAGCTGTTGTCAGTAGAAGATTATTGGTTGAACTAATTCAGGGTATACTAGTGCTTCCTAAGTTTAAAACCTTCCCCGGCAACGGCGCCAAAAATGCTTGTTGACATTGCTTAACGACATCACTAATATAGCCCTGGCGCCTATGACAAACTATAAAAGCATTGACCCCAAACAGTGCTGGTATTATGGAAATTACTAAGCCACTATGAACTAGTCAAAAGGAACCCATACTTCCAGTAAGATAGGTTGTCAGTCTATCTGGTGCAACTAGAGAGTATATCATAGCATAAAATAACACGACTAGGCAGAAAGTAAGATAAGATAATAAGAATATAGAATAAGGCTCTACAAGCGGACAGAATAATAAATACCATTGTAGCATTTTAAAGAGTAAGAGTATCGTATCCACAAGGAAGACATCTAAAACTAAATATGCGTAGCACTAATAATGTCCTTATGTATGGAATAGCTATAGCCAATAATGAATAATGCTTCTACTCAACAACAGGGTTAATGTCACATAAAATAATAGATATGATAAAGATATATATGATGAATAAATGCTAATAAAGATAAATGATAAATGCAGGGATCAAGCCATCATGAAATAATAAGATTCAACAGAGTATTCACTACATGAGGCTGGTTCTTCGCCGAACGTCCTGAACCTTCGGCAAAGGCCAGCGGGCCTTCGGCGAAGGCTTCGCCGAAAGTTTTTCCATGCGATTTGTCGGCGAAGGTGCTACGGGAATTTTTTCGGCGAGAGGCCCTCTGCCGACAGCCGTCGAGGACCACTTTCGGCAAAGCCTTCGCCGAGAACCGAAAACAACTGTCGGCGAAGAAAAGTAACCGTTAACGGACCGCGTTTTTGACGGCCGTTACTCCGCCTTTGCCGAACACGGCGGTCGGCGAAGAAATTTTTTATTTTTTAAAAAAAACTTTGCGAAAGCCTCACAGTCGGTGAAGACATTTTTGATTTTTTTAAAAACTTTTGCCGAAAGCCCGACGGTCGGCGAAGAAATTTTTTTTTTTTAAAAAACTTTTGCCGAGTACCCCGGTGAGAGATACTCGGCAAAGATGATGGCTTCTTTGCCGAGTGTCCGTCGCCCTAGACTCGGCAAAGAAGTTTTTTTTTTTTTTTAAACCCTTCGCCGAGCACCGTGCACCTTGATACTCGGCAAAGAATAATCCTTTGCCGAGAGCCCGAGCAAAAACTATCGGCAAAGCTGGGAAGCTGGCCGTTCGGGCTCCCAGCTTTGCCGAACGCAATTGCAAAAACTCTCGGCAAAGGCTTCTTTGCCGAGAGCAGCGCTCGGCAAAGAACTGAAAAATTTTAATTTTTTATTTGTTTCTGCTTTCCACCTTGACAAATAAACACATAGATAATATATATCACATCCATTCAATCACAGAACACATATATATCACATTTCACACATCCAGCACATAAAACACAGCGATATATCACACACTACAAGACAAACCCCTATTTAACAACACATAGCAAGCAACGTTTAATTCATCCGTTGCAGGCAACTCAGTAGCAACACATGTGAAACGTTTGAGTCAGCCGGCCGGCCCGATCTCCTGTCCCTGCCTCCCCAGCGTTTTTTTTCCCGCACCAAACTGTGCTCCTGATATTTTATTTTCCCCGCATTAACAAAAAAAGAAGATTTGACAGGATTCAAACGGTGGGCATTTCACCTCCTCTCTACTCACGCTAGCCAAATGAACGACACTCCTTTTTTGTTCATATTGGAGGTACTGATTTCTTTTATCCTGATTCATAAGTATGGTGGCCGCAGACACATCAAATCTGTGGGCAGGAAATATATGTTAAAAAAACTAAAAATATATTAACACTGCGACCGGATAAGTCTAAAATCAAATAGTGTCTACTGGTGCGATTTCTAAAAAAGAACAAAAACAATTATTTAATCATGATTTGAACCCAAGACACTTGATATACGTAGCCAAACCTCCTCTCACCATTAGACTACATGGTCTTTGTTGTTTCATTGGACACTAATTTTGTTTAATTTTTTGTAAACTTGTTTTGAATACTACTGCAGTACTGTTTTTAAGCAACCATACTTAAAAATAGAGTACTTTTTAGTGGTAGCTTTTTGACCTCTCTGTATATTGCTTTGTAGTGGTGGTTCAATATTTAGTTGCCCTACAAATTATTTTTAGTTTTCATAATAAAAATGTCAAAAATTAAATATTTTTAAATAAGGGAGGACCCACCTCAAAAATAGCACGCTCTGGGCTATGGGGGGTTTGAACCCACAACATCACACTCATACGGTTGCCTCCCTCTATCACTACACCTCATACTCACTTGTGTCTATAATCTATTTTGGTTCTCCACATATTATACTAAATTGTTTGTAAATTGATTGTTTGAGACCTTAAATCAATTCAAATGAAAAACTTTTCAACTAAAAAGTTGCATAACTTATCAAGATTTACAACTTTCATTTAGTGAGATTCTGCCTCTAAAGTCATTTGAAAATTTTGAATTTTAAATTTAAACCTAGTTTTATATGACAAGATGATTTCAAATCAAAAACTTGTCAACTACAAAGTTTCATAACTTCTCAAGATCTATAATGTTTATTTTGGTTGTTTTGTCATATGAGGTCGTTTCAAAAAACTCAGATTTCAATTTTTAAACTTCCTACATAGTTTTGCATAACAAGATGACCTCAAATAAAAAACTCGTCAACTAAAAATTTTTATAACTTCTCAAGATCTACAATTTTTATTTTGGTCAATTCTTCATCCGACATAGTGGTAGTAACATTGTACAAAAATCTTATATATCTCTCTAGTATGATGGAGAACAACTAGTCATATGTTTTAGCCACAGATTAAAAAGATAAATAAGTGTTCTTCAACAATTTGAAATTAAATTTCAAACAAGATTTTGAAGCACCAAATGAATTCAAATAGAAAAATTGTTGACAACAAAGTTTTATAACTCCTTGAGATCTACAATTTTTATTTTGGTCATTAATCCTTGAGAGTCCATTTTAAAATTTTTGATTTTAAGTACTTCATTCAAAAATAGTCGGCGCCTATTTTGTACGCCTCAATATGGAGTCACCCTAGCCCCCCACAAATCGATATAGAATTTCCATATTTTAATGTGGATCTGAATATATATTTGAATAGTTTTATATGTGAATATAAAAGTTCAAAGTTTAATTTGAACTAGGATATTTACTCGATAGAAATCATTAATTTATTTTAATTTAATTTAATTTGTTAGACCGATTAGGCTAGGGTAGTTTTTAGATGTCTTACTTTATTTGCTTTCACATTTAAATGCTAGCACTAAACATAATAATATAAATTCAGCGTAATCTCAATTTTTTTTATCTTTTTGTGGCTCCCGCCATTCTTTCCCTTGATAAGATAACGTAAAACAGCCTATTGATCTTTTTTTTTTTTTTGTCATATTTTGCTCCCGCCATTCTTTCCCTCCATTTTTGTTATTTCGCACGTTCTGTTGTCCCGCAAATTTATTTTGATATTTCTCTCACAATTCACAGTATCTGAGGAGCCTAATAGTGGCCCCACCCATCATAGAGACTAGCTAGAGAAAACCGGGTCAAAACTGCATGGGAACCGCCCTCACTGTGGATCTCGTCAGTTATATCCCGGAGTTGAATCATGGCTCTTCTATTCTTTTCCATCGCACACAAGCCCCCATACCTCTCATCCCCTCCTGCTGCAGGGCATCGTACCTCAGGGCCTCAGGCTATTGCGCCACCACCGGCGCACAGCGGCGTACCCGTACCAGCGCCAGTGGCTGCACCGCGCCGCCGCAGGACAACGCCCACGTTCCCCACACCATCGTCGATCCCTATCACCGCCTGAAGAGGTAACCCTAGCTGGTCCCTGTTGCCACGTCAAGAGAATGGCGTTGGATTGATCCCTTCTTCCGTGCAACACGACGGTGATTTAGGGCTCACTTCTGGGCCGCAGGTACAAAGTATAACTATTTTTTTCCTTTATTGATTGCATTAGATTTGATTTAGTTGAACATGGATAGTAACTGATTGAAAATCTGTAAATTATTTGGACTGTTCAGCTGCTGGAGGATCCGGGCCTGTAGTATCTATCTCTATGGAGCGTTATGAAACTTTCCACTTCATCTCGTCTTATATGGTCGTATTGGTCTATTTTGTTCTCCCGGGTGGCTGTATATATATTTGATCACCTTTTGTCGTTGTCAGATTAGATAGGTCAAGCTGTTGGAAAAATACACAAGATGCAGACATGCCCAGATCCACACAATTTGATTTGACCCCTCTATGATTTTTTTAAAAAAAATTGGTTCGTATTTCTTATCGATTAGTGAATTTCTGATTTTCCAGTAAACTACTGGTGGAGCAATGGAAGGCATGTCACTGTGGGCTTGTAGTGGGTGTCAATCTACTGGTTGTACTTGATGATTTCTCCTTGATCTTGTTAACTTCTATTGATTAATTAATAATTAATAAGTGGTGATTTCTCCTAGATGGGAGTCTTCAGGATGTTTCTGAACTCGGGGAAACAAGGCACACATCTTCTGCATCTTTGCACTGAATGCATATAGAAAAAGGTAATCATATCGATAACTGTGTTCTAAGAGAAACATGATACAACTATATCTACAATGTTCATGGTTTAATATTTAGTTTCTTCAAAGTTTCGTTAAAATATAGAGACCAAACATAATGCACGTACTAGAAAACTACTCCCTCCATCCCAAATTATAAGTCACTTTGACTATTTAGTTATGTATGTCAAAGTGACTTATAATTTGGAATGGATGGAGTACTTAACTAAACAGCGAAGCAAATTTATAAATAGATGTTTTTCGCCGGGCCCATTTCTTATGGTTACGGCTTCTTCCGTGAACACCGAGTTCCCTGTTCCACAGTTTTGGTCGAGCAAATTTGTTATGACATAATAGATGCAGATATCATGGAGCTACTAATATTTCTTTAATTAATGGCCTTCTTTTAATTCTTGTTTCAGCGGATAAGGAACTGATGCCTATGCAACCTCTGCAGAACTAACTGTATGTGTGAATTGGTATGGCTTCCATTCTTTCCATAATTATATATTCCAAAAGGTTGTAATCCTCTACATGGTACTGTGTAACTTGCAATTGTATTGGCTAGAATAGAGAATCAGCTCTGCTTGAATGTAAAATCTCTATTGTTAATTTCAGCATCTCAGTTGTTCTAGCATCCTCGCACACTGGATATATGCTCCCCACTTTATATACCCAGTTGATTTTGGAATGGAGTGTTGTTTTAAACATAATTTTTGTGGGAGTAACTCTGCAAGAATCTGTGGCAGCACACTAGCTTCCTCAGCATGTGTTTCGAGTAAAATAGTAGGCGCTAAATTTACTATTCACTAATCTTTGAAGTGTGTAATGGGCTTCCTCTCTAAACAGAATGTCTGAATGTTATAGAATCACCAATGTTTTACCGATTAAAACACGGGTATGGTCACTTTAATAGCACAATGAAATTGTACTGCATATATTCAATGTCCATGGTTTTACTCATTTAAGATTTGTGATATTTAATAAACAGCAAAGTTTCAAAGTTTCTTCTGGGCAGCAGTTTGCATGTATACAGTGCACTCTTGTTTTTTTGGGCTATTGCAGTCACCAGATTTTAGCACCTATCTAAAATTTTCATTGCTTTTGTTGTTCAGAGTAGTTTTAACAATGGTTTTTACTACCATTGTATAAGAGACACCTCTGGAAGTGGTATATTACTGCATGGACTTTAATCATTGATATCTATGCAAGATATAATTTACATCTGTTCATCATATGATGCTAGTGTATAAGAGACACCTCCCTTAAAACTTCATATTATCTGAATTTGATTTTACTTCTAAGTGTCTTGTTAAAGAAATCCAACTTTCATCTGTAGGTCATGAAGATAAATGGATGATCCCACGTCACTGAAATGCTAGGCTAAACTGAAGGAAGGAGAAAGGAGGGCTGCTAGCATTCTAAGAGGGATCCATTTATGTTAGTATTTTACTACGATAGGAACTTGTACTGTGAACAAAAATTGTGCCATGTATCATATGGATGGTAGTCACTGTAATGCAACAAATTATTCTTTATAGTATATTGGTGAGTACCTTATTTCTTCCAATGTGTTTGGATGGTTTTGCATTGCTCGTTTAATTGTACGAGCATGATCTCTATATTGTTCTATATATTAATTTATTGTGATATTAATGACTGAATGGTTTTTTTTCCTTACAACACATATAAGTATTGCAATAGACCAAATATATATGTAACAACAAGCCCAAGAGGCTATTCACCCATGGTTTGTACAAACACAAATAAGTGTTGCCATAACCCATCATTATGCGTTGCAACATTGCAACGGTTATTAGCACAGGTTACCAACATATAAATAAGTGTTGTAATAGATCCTTGCAACGCCACTTTAGGCAACGCATATTAGATGCGTTGGTATAGACCCTGCCAACACATATATGGATTTTTGCAACGCATATTTGTGTTGCAAAAGGGGGTGTCATTTTGTAGTGACAGAACCCATATTAAACATGTCTCACAAGTATAACATGAAGTCCACAAGTCTAACATCATGTCCACAAGCCCAACATCATGTCCACAAGAGAAACATCCAGTCCACAAATGGGTCGGACAAGTCTAACGAGTCTCACAAATTCATTCTTTAGGGTTTAAGGGTGGGAGAGGTGGATGCGATGGTTCGGGGATGAGAAGCCTTGCTTAACACCTGGAGCAGCTACAGACCGGCTGATTCGACCCCGCCGATCCAGAGTGGAAGCCTTGCGCAAAGAAGACAAGTGTTAGACATGATTACTTGAAAACGAAAATCGAAACTCTTTGCTATCATACTCACGGGAGTACCCGGACCGGCCTGATGCCCCGGCGGTGTGGAGCGACCCGGCCCTAGGTGAGTGGCGAGTCAAACCACGGCACGGAAAGGAACCTAGTAAGCTCCTCGAACTTGGCCGCCATTGTCCTGCTGCGTGGCCTCCACCTCCTCACGGCGCCTCCTTTCCTCTGCGGAATACCGTGCTTGCTCCCCGACGTAGCCGCCTTTCCTCTTCTACCGAGCCTACAACATTTAGTCGTCGTTGTTTTCAGTAATGCAAAGCGTTACTAGGCGTGTAAAGATGAATGTACATCGAGTAATGCAAACCTCAAGGGCGCCGACACGGCCCATCGCCACGCCTTCGGTCGGCGTATCGGCGGGTCCGTCTCCGTCCTCTGTGCTCGGACTTATATTGATGATGCCGTCGGCGACGCTTAACCTCCGTGCTTCTTGCCACCAAAGTGGCCCATGGCGATGTCGATTATCAATGTCATGGGGCCGGATCGTAATCTTGCCCATATTTACGCGGGTGGCCGCTGTGTACTCAACGATCCGGTTGCCCACACTGGAGTTGCTGTATGCCTCCGGCCCGTCGTTCACGTCGTAGGAAACGTCAGAGGTCGACTTGCCCTTGTGCGACATGCAGAAGGCCTGCCAGTCGGTGCAGGTCTTGCGGGGATGCGCCGGCTGCGCTGAAACAAAGGAAGAGGATTAGTGTGTTGGACTGGCTATAAAAGAAGTTTTACGCTTGGTAAAAGAAAAGCACATACCCATGATTCTTTGTACTCCGCAAGGCTCCGGCTGCCTTGGTGGTGTCTTGGCGGCCCTGGCATCACCAAACGGCTGGTCCGTGCAACCTCGTGCGCCCTTTGCGGTCCTCCGTGAACCACTTGTCAACCATACGCTCCTAGCAAGGGCCATGGGCGCGCAACCAATAGGGGACGCATCTACACGTCATGACAAAATTTCAGATTAGAAGATCACACTAAATATATTAAATTCGGCGAGCTCCGCTTAGTGTTGTTCTGTACCTCTATGAACTGCTCACGGGTCAACATCATCATTCTCGCTTTGTTCCTTGGTCACCTTCCTGCCAAGCACCGTCGCGTTGTATGTTATGATGGCACGGTGCTTCTGATCGCAAAGCATGTCGGCGACAGCGTTTTTTTGCGGGGATTCCTCAGCGCTCGCCCGCTTCCTCTTCCTTTCCTTCCTCGCATTGGAAGAAGTTCTGCATACAAAGGCGATATCAAATTCAAGAATAATTTTCAAGAATGCGATGTATTGAGAAAAGGCTTTGTGCGAGGGCGAGTTACCCAAAACTCCATGAGCACCCGCTCTGCCTTGTGGGTGTAGGCCGGGTCTTCTCCCTGGTAGTAGGCTCCAAAGCAAGGGGCCGGTGCTGTCCGCCCGTGGTAAGTGGCGATGTCGGGGGTAGTGCTGCCTGCACAACCCCCCAATAATAGTGGCGGGTTTGCGTGAGGCACCGCCCCGACACAATGACCTAGTTCTGCACAATGAAGACATAATATTAGTTTCACAAGAGAGTGTAAATGAAGTAGGCATCTAAATCCACTTACCTTGTCCCTTGGGGGCGAACAACAGGGCGGTTGTGAAGGCTAGGAGGCTGAGGTAGTCGTGTCGGGCCTCGCAAGTATACCTTCGCCGCCTTTGCCGCCCTCGCGTCCGTACCCAAGACTGAGGAGTTTTGTGCCACCGGGCGTGTCCTCCCGTCGTCGTCGTCGTCCTCCTCCCCTCGCCGGTGGTGTGGGCTGCGTGGCACCCGGCTCGTGCGGCGGCGTCGCGCCGCCGACTCCTCCTCCTCCTCCTCCTCCTCCTCCTCCTCGCGTCGTCCTCACCGCCGTGCCAGACGGGTCCCCTCGGCCGGCGCTGCCTCCTAGACCTCTGCTTCGACCCTCTTTGGTCCGTCCCCTTTCCGAGAGTAAATCCGGAGACAAGGGGGAGCTCACGCCGGTCGTCGGGCGGGGGTGGTCATCCCGCTCCCGCCGACCTCGCGACGGGGCATCTTCAATCACCTGTAATCAAAATATAAACAAGACATAATTAGAACGCGATGCATTGTAATCAAACTATAAATAAGACATAATACAATATAAACTAAAAAAATATAGTATTACATGTTTTAGAAGTAATCGGTATCATCATCTACATTGTCAGCTTGTACGTTTGCTAGCTCGTCATCACTGTCGACATTGTCCAAATCACGAAGAGAATCTGAAGGAGGATTGTTGTCCTCATTGTCCGTGCCCAATCTCTCTAACATTTGTATGTCCTTCAAATCGAACACCTCAAAACCATCGTCGTCGTCGTCAAACACCTCAACACCGTCGTCGTCTACTTCCATTCCTATATCTGAAGTTAGGTCTATCACAAAACTCCCTGGCAGCCCCTCTTCTTGATAGAACTCTCCCTCATATGTGTTTGGGTTGATCAAGTTATAATCTTCATCGTTTGGGACAGGTAGTTTACCATGCGGCGCTACCTTGTGCACAACCTCCAAACCCTTAAGATAATCTTTGTCTTGGCAGGCGTATGGCAGGTAATAAACCTGCACGGCTTGTTGAGCCACAATTGTCGAGTTACGTTTAGTACATTCAGGATCGAACCAATGGCATTTGAATATCATAGGTTTAAGATGTGGGGTGCCATAAAATGAAAGCTCGTATATTTCTTGGACTCTGCCATGGTATTCTTGCCCATTATTATCCACCATAAGCACGCCACTGTTTGTGGTACTTTGATTGGGTCGACTCTGTTCGTAGCTTGTCGTGTGGAAACGATATCCATTCACATCATAAGCGGTAAATGACCTAACCCTTAAATCACAGCCGTCTGCAACAGCAATCAACTTGCCACAGATAGAGCTATCGGTTTGGGCCTTTCTCTTGAACCACGAAATGAAATCGGGTCTCCCTGGTCCAGCACCTTGTGAAAGAAGGGTATCAATTTCGTGTAGCTCTGGATCCCTCGATTGAGGCCAAGTCTCACGAATGAATTCTTGTTTGTACGGATCCACCTCGGGCGAGTTGGTCAGCACATATAGCATGATACTGTGCCACTCTTTATTGCTCAACTGCTTAGTGGTAGATGCACTGGCGCTTCTGAATTTACCTTGGAAAAGGCTAAGCTTCGATTGATTTTCGTCAACATTGTAACGAGGGATTTGATCATGCACGCTAGGAAGGTTCTCTGTATAGTATTTTTCTGTGAAGTTTGACACACCCTCCACAACGTATGCCTCTGTAACTGAAGGCTCGATTTTGGCTTTATTTCTACATTTTTTGCGTACATTCTTTAGAGTTCTCTCAATTGGGTAGCACCAATGGTACTGCACCGGCCCCCCCATACATACCTCATACGGGAGGTGCACAATCATATCTTTGCATCGGCAAGAAGAATGCGGGTGGGAAGATTTTCTCCAACTTACTGAGTAACACAGGTGCCGCCTTCTCCAAGCGCCTACTGAGGGCGGTCGAGAGATCGCCTTTGCACACAGCTGGCGGAAGAAATAACTCAACTCTGCCAGCACTAGCCACACATTCTCAGGGACAAAGCCTCGAACCATCGTGGGAAGCAGCCGCTCAATCCATACGTGATAGTCATGACTCTTCATCCCATTGACTCGTAGAGTAGTCAAATTGACTCCCCTCTTCACATTATGTGCATACCCATCTGGAAACCTGAGTGTCTTCATCCATTTAAGTACCTCCCTCCTTTTTTTGACGGACAAGACAAAATCGACATTGGGCCTTCGCCATCTCTTGCCGCCTGCGGGAGGCCTCATCTCTTGATTTGGTCTATCGCATAGTGTTGCGATGTCCACTCTAGCCTTAGGGTTGTCCTTAGACTTATCAGTCTCCATGAGTGTGCCAAAAAGTGCTTCAGCGATATTCTTCTCAGTGTGCATCATGTCAATGTGATGTGGCACAAGAAGGTCATCATGATACGGGAGCCTCTCCAAGCCCAACTTATGAGTCCACATATCTTTGCTCACCATATCCCACAAAACCACCACCTTGTTTATTGGCCACAAGAGAATCTAGGCGAGCACGGATCTCGGCACCGGTCTTTATCTGCATTGGAGGTTACGTCACTATGACACCTTTTGTAAAGTTCTTCGTGTCTTGTCCGAATGGATGGTCAATAGGAAGCGGCGATGTTGGTCGAGCGGCGAAAACTTACGGCCCATACGCACCGGATGAACCTCACACGTTCCTTGCATATTGGGCACGGGAACTTTCCACGAACACACCAGCACGAGAACAACCCATACGCCGAGAAAGTCATGAATTGAGTACTGGTACCAAACGTGCATTTTGAAGGCTGCCTTTGTAGCTCGGTCGTATGTCCATACGCCTTCCTCCCAAGCCTTGATCAATTCATCGATCACGGGCTCCATAAACACACCCATCTTATTCCACGGGTGCCGGGAATTATCGGCGACAAGAATATGGTGTCCGTTGAAAGGCGACACCGGGGGAGATTCAAGGGGATAACGAACACGGGCCAACATGTGTATGGGGAGGTACTCATTCCATAAGGATTGAACCCATCTGTTGCCAGTGCGACACGCATTACGCGCCTCCATTGCTTTCCTTGGATGTTTTCTATCGAAGTATTGCCATGCTTCACCATCTGATGGATGTATCATCTTGTCGGGAGTGTATCGCTTGCCATGTTTGTGCCACGTCATCTGTTTAGCGGATTCCTCGGTCATGTATAGCCATTGAAGCCTCGGTACAAAAGGTAGGTGCCGTAAGATTTTTTTAGCGATGTCACTCTGCTTCATCTGACCATCACCAGTCGGTACCTCTTCGTACCTGGAGGCTTTACACTTTGGGCAGTGCGTTGCATCGGCGTGCTCTTTCCTAAATAGGACACACCCATTCTCGCAAGCATGTATATGCTCATACGGCATCTTAAGTGCACTAAAGATTTTCTGTGAGTCATACATGCCCGTTGGCAGGTAGTGGCCCTTTGGAAGCAGGGTGCCAACCACGGTCAACAACCTATCGAAGCCTGCTCGACTGATGTTTAACTTTCGGACTTCACCTAATAAGCGACCAATGCCGTCGATTGCGAGACCGTGGTGTTCTCATGAAGGGGTTTGGCGGCCGAGTCCAACATTTGATAGAACGCCTTCGCCTCCTTCTCCATCGCCTCCTTATCACGTGCTTCATTGAAAAGTGCTTGGTGGACATCATCTAACATGTCTACAACCCCGGCATCATCATCACACTCCTCGAGGCGTGGTCTCACCACCTCCTCTCTCATACGTTCTGCTTCACCATGGTAGGCCCACACGGTATAGTTCTCGGTGAATCCAAAATCCAGAAGATGACTTTGCATATCCTTTCGGCAAACTCTCCTGTTGTTGTCACATTTTCTACAAGGACACCAAACTAGCAAATGACCACGAGCATGAGCATTGCCCCATACCATTTCCAAGAATTCATTGGTCTTGTTCATCCATTCATCATCAAAATCACGCTTACTTCTGCGACCGTCGTACATCCACCGGCGGTCCTCCATCCTTTAGCAACCACATACACCAACCATGAATGCCATCTATATGGTGTGTTCCTACTGCCTAATAGGTGAGGATAGGTCCTAATCCCACCCGCAGATGCGTAGATGGGCCAGTTCCCATGCTCCGATCCCACGGAGATAGAATTTCGGCAGCACCTCCCTGCTGTTCTCCTGATACACGTCCTGGAAGGGAGAGTGTCTATCCGAAGAACAACAGGAAGGTGGTGCGAAACTCTCGCCCGACCGGAGCGGAACATGAAACCGACCCATCTACGTATCTGCGGGTGTCCAAAAAATGGACAATCCGAAGCAGATACGATTCGCGGATATGCACGAAATGCATACCTCAACCGTATCTCTTTTCGAGCGAGGAGACGCCCTAAGCGGGTTACGCCACGACCATGCAACCGAAAGAGGGGAGGGTTATTTATACCTCAGGTGGCAACGAGACCGAGGAAGGCGTTGGACTTGGCCGGGTACTGCGGCTCGACTCCAACGTGGTCTACTGCAAAAAGAAACATACAAGATTGGGGACGCCTCGGGTACTTCGACAGGCTCTTTTTGCGAAACCAAAAATATGAGATAAATTAGAAATTTTGGCAGAACCTCCCCTACACGGGAGGCTTTTCAATACCTGAAAAAAAAAACATGGCACGATGGCCAACATCCACATATCGATATGCACATTCTCAACTACTATATCCACATCCATATCCATATCCATATCCACATATCCATATGCATACCTACTACCACTAGCTACTAATTGCTTCATGCCATACCTTTGTGCGGTCGGTGGTCGAGGAGCCTGTGACCAAGCGTGAGTGGTCGAGGAGGGCGTGGCGGGCGTGGGTGGTCGGGAGGGGGCGCGGCCGGGCGTGGGTGGTCGGCGAGGACCCTCCTTTCTTCCTCTTCTTCTTCCCCTCTTCCTCCTCTTCTTCCCCTCTTCCTCCTCTTCTTCCTCCTCTTCTTCCCCTCTTCCTCCTCTTCTTCCCCTCTTCTTCTCCTCTTCCTCTTCCCCTCTTCCTCCTTTCTGCTCAGCTGCGGTACCGCGGCGCCCTTAAGCGGACGCCGGCAGCCCAAGATAGCGCCCGGCAGCCGAGGCGGCGGCCCAAAGGTGCCGGTGAAGCGCGGCGGGTCTTGGGGGCGGGGGCGTGGGGGGCGAGGGCGTGGCGGGCGGCGGGGAGCGGGCCGAGGCAAGGCGGCCAGCGGCGTCAGCGTCGGAGGAGGCCGGCGGGCCGGTGGCGGGCGGCGTGGGGAGAGGCGGGGCGGTGGGGAGGCGGGGTGAGGGCGGGGAGGCGGGCGAGGGGCGGAGGCGGCGGCGGCGGGAGGCGGCGGGGTGGCGGCTCCGGCGGTGGGCGGCGGCGGCGTGTGTGCGTGCGCGTGCGTGAGTGTGTGGTGTGTGCGAGTGTGAGTGTGTGAGCTGAGTGTGTAGGGTTTTCTTTTTATTATTTTTTTTCTTCGCCCGACGGCCGGATCGGGGGCCGTCGGCAAGAACGCCCTTTTGCCGAGCGGGATCGGAGGGGCCGTCGGCAAGGTCTATTCTTTGCCGAGAGCCGGATCTTTGGGCCTTCTCGCAAGTTTTAAAATTTTTTTTGCCGGCCCACGTGGCCTACATCCTTTGCCAAGAGCGGGATCGGAGGGCCGTCGGCAAAGTTTTAAAATTTTTTGCAGCCGGCCCACGTGGCCTACATCTTCGCCGACCGCCCGGTTGGTGCCCTCGGCAAAGAATCCATCTTTGCGAAGGTCGCCCGGCTTCGCCGCTCGGCAAAAGAGGTCCTTTGCCGAGAGCCCATCCACGCTCTTGGCAAACATTTAATTTTTTTAATTTGGCTTCCATATTTTTTTGTAGCCTTGCTACAGTAAAAAAAACTCCATGTTGAATTTTGGTAATTTTTTGAACTTTTTTTTTATTATATTTTATGAATTTTCGGCCTTTTCTTGATTTTTTTTTGAAACTAAATTTTGACCTGCAATTTATTCGAATAATGGATCTAAGAGATTTGAAAAATCATATTCATGCTTGTGAGTGTACCTTGAGGCCTCATCAGGTCCACGCCCCCAAAAATTCGAACATCTTGTGCGCGAAACATGTCCACTCACTTGTGGGTGAGTCGTTTTTAAATTCTACAAAATGCAAATGAAATAGAAAAAAACATGAAATTTTGAGTCATCGTTATATTGCATGTGTACACTGTGGTAAAATTTTGAAAAGGTTTCATGCAAGTTTGCATCGATTTCTTTGAAACCTAGACATCTCAACTTGAGTTTCGTTATCACATGCGGGAGATGTCTTGGTAAGCGCCATCCGAGATGCAACCGTCCCGCGAAATCGACTCAAATTTTTTTCATAGTGTACACATGCGATATAAGGACAACTCGTCAAATTTCATGATTTTTCAACTCCGTTTGAATTTTATAGAATTTTAAAACAATCGACACGCAAGTGAGCAAGCGTGTTTTCGCGCACAAGATATTCGAATTTTGGTGTCCGGCCATGGATGAGGACTCAAGATACACTCACAATCATGTTTATCATTTTTGAATCATTTAGATCCATTATTCGAATCACTTGCGATTCAAATTTTAGTTTTTAAAAAGAAATTCAAATAATACATGAAAATTCATAAAATATAGTAAAAAGATTGAAAAAATTGCAAACTTCAACAACGAACTACAAATACTGTAGCTAAGCTAGAGAAAAAGTTGTGACGGCTAAATCAAAAAAAAAAATTGTGCTTCGCCGAGAGTCGGGACTAGGGCTCTCGGCAAAGGTCATCTTTGCCGGCGGTTAAAATTAGGGTTCTCGGCAAAGGCAAGCTTTGCCGAGAGCCCCTGAGTCGACACTTTCGGCGGAAACACGAAAGTGCTTGGTAAAAAGTTTGGGGATACGTGGCGGCGTTTGGTGCGATAAAAAAAAAAAAATTGCGAGTGCTTTTTTTTTTGTTCTCGGCAAAGTTTTTTTTTTCTTTGCCGAGGGACGGACGGAAGTTGTCGGCAAAGGTTCTGCGGCCCGGCGGCGTTACGGCGGACCCGTCTTTGCCGACGTGACCCACCCTTTCGCCCGATGTCGCCCGTCGGGAAGCGAGCCTTCGCCGACGGCCGGCCCTTCACCAAGCGTCGTGGCGTCCTTTGCCTAGCGTGCTTCTTTGCCGAAAGCGGGTACTTGGCGAAGGCAGCTTCGCCGAATTTTTTCTTTGCGAGCAGCGGCGGTCGGCGTAAAAAATCTTTGTCGAAAGTTTTATTTTGGGGCTGTCGGCAAAAGCGCGATGCCGTCGGCGAAGACCCGGTTTCCGTAGTGATTCTAGTCTAAGGACTAACATGGGTAATATAAGGAAAACTTACTAATGAGTAACTATCATCACATGCTATTGCTAAACTCTAATTAGTGCAAACATCTAGCTATCATCGTTAGTACCACTACTTCATATCATACTCAAGGGTCATCAACTAGGAAGGATTCAATAATGAAATCTTCACCTTCTTCGCGACACACGACCTACCGTTCACTATATACGGAGGGAGGATTATAAAAAGACTCAATAAGGTCTGTCACCCCTACGATCTACCCCCGACTCGGCATATAGTGGGCATTTGCGGATATAACATATATAAGCACCACGCTTACATAAATTATAACACCTATCTTGCACGTTACAAGATGAGGGCTATACAATCCTAAGCATGCAATCCATAATAAATATCTAACTCTACTAGACATATTAAAGCAAACAATAAACAACGCAATAGATAATATAATAGAGATAAAGAACAATATCATAGATGAACTTGAGTAATAAATATATCAAAAGATATAATAATATACCTATATGAAACACCTTGACGAGAATCCGAAGCTCAAGTCTTCCTAGACTTGGATCTCCTTCTAATCTACTACTATGTAGCTAATCTCTCTAGAACTAGAACTACTCTGAAGAACTAGGGTTTTTGGCTCTGGACTTGATCTTTGGATTTCAGACTCTCAACTGAATTATCAATACTGAATTAGGGTTTCAAGGGTGAGGTCTGCCCTTGCTTTTATAGCCTCATAGGATGAATCTCAGCCAATGGATCAAACCGACTTGATTGGATGGTGTAGATGTACTCCATAGGTTGGTTGTAGGAAGGTTCCAGAAGCAGGACACGTGGCTCCATAGGGGGGTGCCTTGCGGCCCCACACATGTGCCGCCCCCCCCACATCGACATGTGGGCCCCGGCCTTCGCGAGCTATCTTCTTTTGTCCTTTAGACCCTTGGAATTTATACTAACCGCCCGATTTGGTCCTTATCTTACTTTTTCTATTATTTCTTCTCTTTTCTTTCGATATTCACGCTGTTTGTTTTCGAGTTCACCTGCAAAACTGAGTGTATACAAAACTTGTGGAAATCATTAGTATAAACCCTATCTTCTATGGTTTTTGTTCTCAAATGATCTCTCATTTCATGCTAAAAAGTTGACGATAACTACCATCAACAATCACATTTAATGTAGTGGATATCTACTCTCCGTACAATGCAATATTGGGGAGAGAGTTCACAAACAAGTTCAATGTAGCAATCCACATGGGCTACCTGTGTATGAAAATCCCAGCCTTGAGAGGGATCATCACGGTTTATGGAAGCCAGAAAGAGGCCAGAAATATAGAAAAGGCCATTTACAAGGCACACAGAAACACAAACTCAGTGCAGGCTCAGGAAAATGAACCATAGCCACCAGATATTCCAAGAGGAAAAACAAGCGTCAAAAACCAAGAGCAAACCAAGTCAATAAGAATAGACGAAGACCCAGAACACAAGGTAATCATGAGTGCAAACCTATCACCAGAAGAAGAAAAAAGTATAACGGAGGTCTTGATAAAAAACAAGAGCATCTTCGCCAGCATCGGACCTCCGTAGAGTAGATAGGGACATAATCAAGCACAATCTCGATATTAACCGGAACATGCGCCCAAAAAAGCAAAGGCAAAGGAAAATGTCAGAAGATAGAGTCCGAGCCGCTCAGGCGGAGGTCCAAAGGCTGATGGACGCTAATGTCATCGAGAGAGGTTAAATATCAGGAATGGTTAGCAAATGTGGTTCTGGTCCCTAAGAAAACCTCAGGCAAAATGAGAATGTGCATTGATTTCACAAACCTCAACAAAGGTTGCAAGAAAGATCCTTTCCCCCTACCAAGAACAGACACCTCAATGGACAAGGCCATGGGATGCTGGAGGTTCTCGCTCTTGGACTATTTTTCAGGATATCACCAGATATGGCTAAAGGCACGGTGATGAGGATAAAACAAGTTTTACCACCCCATTTGGCACATATTGTTTTGTCGGAATGCCGGAAGGGGCTAAAAAACGCGGCGCAACCTTCGCGAATGACAAGCAAAGTTTTGACAAGTCAATTGTTGAAGAATATAATAGCCTACGTTGATGACCTCATAGTCATGCGCAAAAGAGAGGAGGAACACCTGGATGACCTACAAGAAACCTTCGCCAAACTCAGGAAGGCAGGCCTAAGGTTAAATCCAGAGAAATGTGTCTTTAGAGTAACCAAAGCAAAGATGCTAGGTTATATTGTCAGTGCGGAAGGAGTAAAAGCAAACCCCGAGAAAACAAAAGCTATCGCAGACATGGCGGAGCCATCCACAAAGAAGGAAATCCAGTAGCTCACAGGAAGGATCACAGCCCTCAACAGGTTCATTTCAAAATCGGCAGAAAGGAGTTTGCCATTTTTCAAGGCCCTAAGAGGGGGAGGTAAGGTACAATGGGGACCAGAGCAAGCGGAGGCTTTTTCACAACTCAAAAAGTATCTAGAGTCCAAGCTAATGGTAACGGCGCTTAAGCAAGATGCACCTTTACTACTATACATAGCAGCATCAGAACATGCAGTCAGTGCAGTTCTAGTCCAAGAAACACTGGAGAATGGTCAAATAACTCAGCAACCAGTTACTATGTGTTAGAAGCGCTTGCAGGAGCGAAGCTAAATGGCAAAATAGGCAAATCCGTCCCTGAACTCTTGGCAAAGGGTCAAGTTTATCCCCGTACTTTTGTTTGGGCTAATTTAGTCCTCCAACTATCAATCTTGGGTTCAGTTACGCCCTTCAGCCACACGCCGGCAGAAACACCGTCAAGCTGCAGCCCCTCCAACATTCACTCACGCAGGGCCGCAGCCATTACAAATTAGCGGATAATAAAAGGCATTACAAATATCTCCGGATCAAATGAAAGACATTACTTTTGCAAAAAAAAAAAAAAAAAAAAAAAAGTCACGAAGCCATGGCATTGATCAAAGTACACCCTGTGTCCCATAAATAAATAGACGTCTTTGACTTCTATAATTCTTGTTTGACTATTTGTTTTATTTAAATTTTTATATAAATAATAGAAGAAGTACATCATGATGAAAATATCTCTAACGATTGAACAAGTCGTAACAAAACAAATAATATTTATTAATTTTTTTAATAAGATGAACAGCCAAATAAGAAGTGCAGAAGTCAAAAATCTGTTGAACGGAGGGTGTACCAGATACGAATTGAAAGTCACTACAGGTCTCATGTTCAAAGTACCCGATAATAAAACACGTGTTCAAAGTACCAGATAATAAAACACGTCTCATATTTAAACAGCCATTACAAATTGAAAGTCACTACATGATCTCAGAAATACAAGATGCTATCCTGATTTTTTTGTCCTCCTCGTGCAGTTGAAGTAGATTTAGAAGACAATCATGGCTAGCTCGTGTATGCTTGTACAGATAATGGAAATTTTAGAGGACAATTCTTAAATCGATGGATATTTTTTGGATCCTCCTTTATTTTCTCGCCAGCTCCGCCACTGGCTAGCAGCGGCGGCCTCCCAGCTTGTGGTGGCGGCGGCCCTCCCAACAGTGGCGGCTGCGCGGCCCTTCCAGCTTACGATGGCGGTGGCATTCTTAGCTGATAAAAGGGTTGCTGCCCTGCGGGACGGAACTGCAGGACAGAAGAGGGCTATAAGATGAAAAATTGACATTATTTAAGTGCACTTAAACAATATTACAGTGTTATTAGACGGAATAAAATAATTCAGTCGACCTGTCCAAACAAGTATTTTATATGTGGCTTAATATTTCAAAGCCCACACAAAATTGGTTACTATTCGAGGTGGCCATATATTTTTGGCCCATGATTATTTATGGGGCATATACATGTACAAACAAATGTGTTGTTACATGTCTTGACGGTGTTTCTGCCGGCGTGTGACTGAAGGATGTAACTGAACCCAAGATTGATAGTTGGAGGACTAAATTGACCCAAACAAAAGTACGGGGATGAACTTGACCCTTTGCCAAGAGTTCAGGGACGGATTTGCCTATTTTGCCAAGCTAAATTACTCTGAGATTGAGAAAATCGCTTACACAGTGCTCACCTCTTCAAGAAAGCTAAAGCACTACTTCCAAGCACACGAGATAATGATACCTACCTCTCAGCCATTGGGCGAAGTCCTCAGAAACAAAGAAGCATCAGGAGAATAGGCAAGTGGGCTGCAGAGCTTTCACAGTATGAGATAATCTATGTTCATAGGTCAGCAGTAAAATCTCAGGCGTTAGTCGACTTCATGGCAGACTAGACACCACCAGCACAGGGACAACCTCTGCAAGCCTCTCAATTATGGATAGTATTCACAGACGGCGCATGGGGCCGCCATGGGGCAGGAGCCTCCGCAGTTCTAATGTCACCATCTTGGATAAGAACAAAATATGCAACACACCTAGAGTTTAGGGCAATGAACAACATAGCAGAATATGAAAGACTCATCCTAGGTTTGACCAAAGCAAAAGCTCATAGAGCCAAAATTCTAGAAGTCGAACAGGACTCACAGCTCATAGCGAGGGGCAAGTAGAGAAGGAATGCATGGCAAGAGAACGAGAAGGCGGTAAACTATCTTGCCACGATCGAGCCCTAGAACAAAGGTTCAAAGGGTTCATGGTCAAATTTCTACCTAGAGAGAAAAACAAGGAGGCAGACGAGCTAGCAAAAGCCGCAACCAACAACCTCCGCCTACTGCAAGGAATGTTCTATAGCATCGCTAGCAAACCAGCAATGAGAATTGATAAAAAAGGCTTTTAGAAATGTAATGCAAGTAGAAGGGGAAGATTGGAGGCAGGCCATCATTGATCACCTCAACAATACAAGCTACCTAGAGGAGGAAGCGGAAGAAGCATGCACCGCAGCCTAGAGCAAGAAGCTACACCATAGTGGACGACATCCTATACAAAAATGGAGTGGTACAACCTATGCTCAAAAGCATCTCACAAAGCAAACGCAAGGAACTCCTACAAGAAATCCACTCAGGAATCTGCGGGTCTCACATTGGCACAAGAGCACAATCCGCCAAAGCAATAAGACAAGGATTCTCTTGGCCAACTCATATCAAAGGTCTTTGAAAGCATTGTTCGGACATGTGAAGCATGCGAATTTTTCACCACACCACCGGAGGAGGCGGGCAGAAACTCGGTGATTCCACCAACTTGGCCCCTACAAAGATGGTGAATCGACCTTGTAGGACCACGCCAACTGCCCAAGGAGGCAACAAGTTCATGGTGGTTGCTATGGAATATTTCACAAGATGGATAGGAGTGAAGCCCCTAGCAAAAAATAACCTCTGAATCAAGTAAAAAAGTTCTTACGGCGAACATCATCTGCAGATTCGAGTGCTAAAGCGATAGAATCGACAATGGAAATCAATTTGACTCAAAAAACTTCAAAGAATTCTGCAGCTCCATAGGCACTAAGATAGCCTTTGCCTCAGTATACCATCCAGAATCCAATGGAGCAGTGGAAAGAGCCAATGGCATAATCTTCTCAGCAATCTCAAAAACCTTATTCAACCTCCGCAAGGGCAAATGGGTCGAAGAATTGCCCAAAAGGTTATCTCGGTGCCATAACACCCACGGTGTAAAAGGGGCAACAGGATACACCCCATTCAAGCTCCTTTATGGGGAAGAAGCAATGCTCCTAGAGGAGATAAAACACCAAAGCCTCCGCGTAATGAAACAATCGCTAGCAGAAAGCGAAGATTACGCAAAGGAAACAATTGAAGAAACAAGACTTGAAGTAGTTGATAACATCGCCAAGTACCAAGTGGAAACCAAAAGTGGAGAGACGACAAAGTCGGAAAGGAGATACAAGACGGAGATCTTGTACTCAAAAAGAAAACCAAACGCAGCAACGAGTCGGCAAGCTTCAAGCAAAGTGTGATAGACCATACACCGCAAAATCAGCGGTGGATCAGGGGCATTCGACTTGTGGGCGGTGAGGGCAATACCACCGACCACACGTGGAATGTCGACAACCTCCCAAGTTCTACATGTAAAGTCAACCTCTCGCATGATGTAAGTGGAGGCTGACTACTTAATCTTTTTCTTTTTTTCGCAAGTTTTACATTCCAAAAAAAGGATCGCACTCTTTTCCTCACGGGGAAACTCCTTCGTGGAGGTGAGGTTTTTAATGAGGCAGAATCCATGTAATATCCTCTATAATATAAAGAGGAAAAATTTCCCCAAGAAAAGGCATGCGCCACAAAGGAAAAAGAGACAAAAGTGGCTAGCAACGAAGCCCACGACATTTGACATAAACACATAGTTTGCGGAGATCCTCACTTGGATAAGAGCACGGAGGCTCTCACCAAGCTACAACCTCTAAAAAACAATAAAAGCAGCATCAAGAAAAGCCCCTTGAAAAAAGACCGGAAACACGGCATCAAGGGCAAGCGGCACGATAAGCCGAAAACCAAGCCGAAAAAAAGTCCCGGTAGTTCTGGGCATCGGCAAAAACCTCCGCCAACAGAGGGTGAGAGGAAAACAAACAAAATCCAGAAAAGAGACGACAAGTTCAAGCACCGGCTAGAAACCTCCGCTGAAAAGGGGGTAACAAATATACTCTTTTCTTCAATCATCAAAAGTTACATCAGTTTATAATTACAACATCAGAAACCTCCACATAAACATAGACTTGTAAAGTCAGTAAAAAGTGAGCTAACTACAGCTATGAGCGTCCCGGCACCAGGGTGTGCAACGTTAGCGAGACAAAGCACCGCTAGCATGGGAAATCCTCCGTAGAAAATTGAGGCCATCAACTAGTAAGGCTCCATGATGGCATTGACTTGTCAAAAAACTAAGCAACCATGAGGACCTTAGCGGCCAAATCACTCCTCACGAATGCCTATATAGCGAAGTCGCAACAATACTCACATCGAGCTTACAGGACCTCGATCACAGGCAAGAGTTGATAGCCAGTGTGTCTATTTTAGTTAGCGCCGCCTTCAACGGATCAACTCCAACGGAAAAGAATAGGCAAAGGACAAAAATATAGCACTGAGCCCAAGCCACTATGAGCTATGAGGAGCTATCTACGAACCCTTATGCAGTTCCAAAAAGTACAAAGGTAGTACCATCACTAAAACACGGCATGTCAAACCTTAGATGACCAAGGGGGGCGGGTGCTTTTACAATACCAAAAACCAACCACCAAACCTACCACGGAGGAAAGCCGGTTAAATGCATCAAGCACCCAAGGTAGTATAAAGCGAAGCGGAGCCCATTCCACCCGCCTAAGTCGGACTAGACAACAACCCTAGGAAATCCTATTGCCACAAGACCACCATGGAAGCGGCGTCAACCCTGTCACAACACACCCGAAAGGCACCGTGTAAAGAATCATAAACCCAAGGATGCCCGTATCAGTCAAGGGGAAACCGCATAAAGATTCGTAGCATCCCCACGCAATTGAAACAAAGCATTAGCACATCCTTGACCAAAATGCAAAACAAGATTCTGAGAAACTTGGAGCAAGCGAGTGAAGCTCATGCTAGAGAACAGCGCCCTACAAGATGGCGGGAGCTTGATACACGTCGGAGATCCACACACCATGGAACAAAAGAGCAGCAAAAACCTCCGTGACATTAAACAAAAATGTCAGCAAGAAAAAGAACGCTGCTCAAGCCATCTCCAAACCAGTACAAACAAGTAGAAACTAATGAAACCAATGTAATAAAGCACAAAAGTTAACGAAAATTGTATCATTCGACATTCATTACAAATCCAATATTACTTAGCCAGTTCATCGCAACTAAAGCGATTACAAGACCCCGAAATGGTGGTCGGTGTTGGCCGATCGGTCACGAATGACATATTTTTACCGTCAATATTCTACCATAAAAGGGGTGAAACTATACATTATCATACTCATATACATTTATTATTGACATATTTCCACTTGTAGTGTACAAATAATTATTTTGCAGGATTTATATAAATACAAGTGGAAAATGCACCAAAAGGCGCCTTAAAGGAAAGCGTATTTGTAACATCATTTGTCCCAATGAAGAAAAGCCCACAACGATGCAAACTAGACTGAGAAACCGACATGGAACAACTTCTCGGAGCACCAAAGGCCCACCGCCGAATCCGGGGCCCTGGGGGCCGGGCCCGTCTTGGTACCTTTGCCGGGCGCGACCACGCCCGGCCTTGGCCCCGATCCAGCCCAGGTTTGGTGAGGCGGTATTTTTAATGCGAGAGGAGGGTGGTGTGTGTCGTCGTGGCAAGATTTAGTGTACCTAGACGCCCGAGGAGAGGTCGGTTTGGGGAGATTTTGCAATTAGCCTTAGCCCCCTCTCTCACATGTATAAGTAGCCCCCCCACCACCTCCTCTCACAACACACACCATTTTAGAGCCTCCTCACTCTCCACTCCTCTCTCTCTCTCTCACTCCCTCTCTCTCTCCCTCTCTCTACTCCTCCTCTCTCTTTAGTTCTTTTAGTCTTTAGTAGTTGGAGTTAGGCAAAGCTTCATTGGAGAGCTTGTACTTGGGAGAAAGGAATATTTGGTATGAATTCATATATGGTTTCTTCTCAAGTCTTGTTCTCATATAGTTGTGCTATTGAACTAGAGTACACTTTTCATGTTATAGTCTTGACATATGAACTAGCATATAGTTTGTGTGTTATATTCTTGACATGTTGTTCTTTCGACACGATGGCATATGAACTAGACTATAGTTTCTATGTTGTGGTTTTGTCGTATAGAACTTTATGCTTAACCATTCATGCGATGTATTTGAGTAGAGTTAGGGTTGTGCTGAGGTGGCGGTCCGTTGTGGCCTTCGGGTCTGCCCATGTTCTAGCTCATCGATCCATAGGGTAGGAGTTCGCGGGGGATATGGGATGTTTTCTTAACATGCGGGCGCGCTGCCTGGGTGAGTGGAGACCTTCAGATATGACGGCATGCCACGGTCGAGGGGGTAGGCGGCAGGGTAGGGACAGCCTTGTCCGTCCTTTGTAATCCCCCATGTGTGTATCGTTGTGTAGGAGTTCGTAAATGTCTCAGCGGGTGGCAGACCACTAGGGGGGGATCTCCCTGTCCATCTCACTCTCAGCCTTGAGCCTAGTCACTTATGTTTGTATGATCATTAACTTGTTCTTTGCACAGCTACATTAGGAATGTGCGCTCCACTTAGGAATATTCTTTATTCTTTATTTTCCTTTTTATCCCCTGAGGTTGGCCCAAGTGTGTGTCACACTATCTTATGAACTATCATGACTTACACCTGTATTGAGTATTGGTCAATTATCTTTGTAACAACCCAGATTTTTGGAGAAGCCAAAAATACGAACTTTTAAAATTTTTCCTGCAATGTGTGAATCATGTAGTTGCTAGGTTAAACGTAAGATGATCCACTAACAAAACGTTGCATACATATGGAATTGATTGTAGGAGTTTGTCGGAGCTTTTGTAGTTGAGTTAGGATTTTGTGTCGGAGTGCACAAATCCATAGCAAGTTCTCTTCTCTCCTCTCTCTCCAAAAATTCTCCTAATAATTTTTGGAGACATCTCATGCCCTAGACTCAAATAATTCCCAACTCCTTTTTACTCCATACCAATCCCCTTGCTGATTCCCATATCTTCTCCCGTGTTCCTCTCGAACCTCTCTCATCTCTTCGGAGCTCCTTCCCAATCTAATCCGAGACCCCTCTCGAGTTCTCTCATCATATTTGGAATATCCTTTCCTTATCATTCCTTTCTCCCATGATCTTTGGACACCGCACCAACGCCCGTCAACCGTCGACAAGAAGAAGAGCCTGCCAACAATCCCAACCTAACTAATCATTGCAGCTACCTTTTTACCATCTCCGGTTGACCATAGCCAATCGTAACCTTGCCCGGCCACCCATAGCCTTGTCCAGCTTGCCATAGCCACGCCTGTCCAACGGTAGCCCGTCATAGCCTTGCCCGGCTGACCAAGAGACGCCACAACTAGCCAACGATAAGCCCAACCTCTCCTTTTTCTGAACTCCTTGTGAAATCTCTGTTGGCCTCTCTCTTGAATCTTTTCAGAATGACTCTGTGCCCTGGGAGCATATATATCTATTTGCCAATTTCCTTCTAATGGAATCCCGTCAACTTTTCTTGTGAATCCATCCCAAATCTTTCAATTTTAAGTAAACCCGGTTCATAAATTTGACCTTATGAGTTCATCTCAAAATTTCCCTCTCAACTCATCTTAGCAATGGAGAAATCTTTTTCTCTCAATCATGTTGAGTTTTTCCCTCGTGAATTTCTTTCAAATTATTGACAAATATAGTTTGAGTTCCTTCCCAAAAATTCACCCTCTGAATTCGTCTCAATCCATTCTTGAATTCAAATCAAATTCCATTTTAATCTATATTCAATTCCTAATTGCAAAAGGAGAAAAACATTTCTCCTTCTCTCAATCCTGCAGCCCAGCCGGCCCTATCCTCTTGGCCCAACCCGCACCAGGACCTTGGCCCAGGTCTGCCAGCGCCACCAAAGCTGCCGCGACCGGGCTTCCGTGCGCCGTGGGATGCGCGCCGCTTGCCGTCCTGTACGGACGTCGAGGTGACCGCCGTCCGTCACATCAGGAGCCCCTAGCGGTGCCGCTATAAAATGCCCAAGTCGCTGCTCCTCCCAACCAGCCACCGCCGTCCTCTTCTTCCCAACGCTGCACGCCAGTACTGCACCGCGCCGAGCCCGCGACACCGCCCGCCTCGGCGCCGAGCCTGCAGCGCCTCGCTCCGTCCGCGGCGTCGAGCCGCTGGAGGTTGTCCATGCGGGCGCCGTGACCACCCCGACGCCGAATGCAGCAGCACCGCCCTGCTCGATGCATGCCAGCCAGGCCGTGGACAGACCCGTCAACTCGCCGTCCTCGCCTCCTCCTCGTCGCGCCGAGTACGGGAGCCGAGACCCCATGGACACCGCCTCCTCGCCGCGACATGCCTTGCCTCCATCGCGTCGAGTGTCTACGCAAGCACCAGTTAGAGCCCGTCCTCCTCTGGAGACCGCGAGGCCGAGCCCGTCGTCCACCACGAGGAAGACGTCAAACTGCAACCGAAGCCGAACGTGACCGTACCGTACCTCGCCGGTGAGCATCCAAGTCCCAAAGGCCCCTCTTTTTCTCCTTTCCTTCATGGATGCGATGCCTGACCTCCTTGCTTCCTGCACTGTGAGGATGGACCACCGACGACGTCCTCTACCTCCAAGCCCGCCTGAGCCCGTGAGCACGCCAAGCCTCGACACCAACCATGGTGCGCCCGCGCGTCCTCGAGCTACAGCTCTACGTCGCCAAAAGCCATCGCCTTGGAACCCCGCTCGCCTCCAGGGCAACAGCAACGTCGTCCCAGCAGCACCCCGTCATCAATGCTTGACCTGAACATCGCCGATGAGCCCCAAAGTCCAAGCCTTTGCCTTTTCCTTCCTGGATGTCGTTCCTGACCAATGGCTCCCTTGTGTTGTGACATGGACCATGCCGTGCTGCTGAACCAGTAAGCTTCTGCCTTGCCGCCTCCATGAGCTCGCCTCCATGAGCAGCAGCAACACTCTGCCTCTGCCACCGATGGACGCCACCAGTGCTGCCCTCGTCCCTGCTGATGAACGACCGCTGCCCTTCCTTTCTTGTCGGACAGCAGCAGCAACCGGCGGTGAGCATTCGTGAACCAAAGGCCCTTCTTTCCATTCTCTGGTTGCTGTTGTACTGAGGCCGGCCTTCATGCCGTTGCCTTTCACCACTACAGGAAGCCGGAGCAGTCTCGCCTACCCAATCTTAGCAGCAAGCCGCTGCCTTTGGAGTCCCCAGACCGAACCAACGCCTCCTCGTCACCGTTCAGCACAGCGCCACCCTGCCGGTGAGCCAAGGTGACTAAGGCACTGCCTTTCCTTCCGGTTCATGTCATTGTCGCTGTTCTGCCTGATGTCTGGCCTTCGTGCCGCGTTCCTCACTGTTGCAGGAAGGTTGGACCTTGCTGTGCTATCTAACCAAAGCTTGCAGCCCCGTCCAGCAGTAGCGCCGCCCGAACAAGCACCCACTCAGTCACGACCAAGACCTGTACCTCATCGGTGACGGTGACCTCCAAGTCAAGCCTCCTCTTTTACTTCTTTGCAAGTGGATTCTGTCACTGTTCTTACCTGATAGCCAGCCTTTGTGCCATGTTGTACGCCTTGCAGGGAAGCCACAGCCCTCTCTGTTGCCCATGTCATCGTCTTACCTTTCTGCCGCCGGTGTGTTGCCACGAACAAAGCCCTTCTTGTCCCACCTATTAGTGAACCTGCTCATGCCCTTGACTAATGATCGGCCTTTGTGCCGTGGCTCTTCACCGCTGCAGGGAGCAGTAGCGTTGCCAGGGCCGTGCTCAGCAGCACCACCTCACTGCCGTCCAACTCCTTGCCGGCCTAGGTGTGCACCGAACCCCAAATGCCCTGCCTTGATCTTGCCGTCACATAGTTGTCTGACACCGGCCTTCGTGCGCTATTTTTGCTATGCTGTAGGGAGAAGGCAGCAGCAAGCTACTGCCTTACCACCTTGCTGGAGACCAGCAGCACTCGCCAGTTAAGCCACCATGACCGAGCCTTGCCTTTCTTGTCCATTCATGACCATGTCGTCGACCTTGCCTGATGCCCGGCCTTCGTGCCGCTGCTCTATACCAAGCAGGAGAGCTGTGACCTTGCTGACCACCTTCAGTCGCTGTCAGTGGCGCGTCGGGTAGCTACAGCCACCTCCCGACCGCCCGTGGCCAGCCCTGGACACCTGCAGCAAGCCATGGTTGGCCAACAGCAAGCTGTAGCCCACCGACTCAAGCCCCTGCAACCCTTTGCCTCCAAGGTCGGCCTTTGAATCTCGTTGGCGTCGTCCCTGACGGCGTTGACACTTTTTTTTTGTTATCGATCATTAATCATCCTTATTCATACACTTGTTTCACACTCATGATCTATCTTGTTACTCTTGATATCTATATCTATCAATATATCTAACTTGTTGCATGATCATGATGTACCTTTTCAATCGTTGCATGTGTTGTGCCTTCGCGCCAGTCTATCTTTTTATCTCTATCTCTCTCTCTCTCTCTTATTGCTATGGAATGTGCTACTCCGTCTGTGGTTGGTTGTGTTGTGGTTCTTTTGCGAGTGGTTGTGTTTGCCTGTGTGCCATGCCGTCAAGCCGGTGAGAGATCGATATGTTCGTAATGTTGCGATCACGAGCTTCCCTCGCCATGGCCGTAACGCCGAGCCTATCCCTTCTCTCTCATTCTTTAGTTGTCTCCGCTGAACTATGATCATTAGTTCCTACCGTACCACAAACGTGGTCATTGTGGACTCAACATCGATATTAATATCATTGCGGATTCTAACCGCACATGTCGAATCTTCCATGACCAAGTTTAGTGGGATACGAATTAGGAACCGACTTTAGTAGAGCAGCGGATGCCAACTCGCTTAGGTGAAGCTCATGGCCTTGCCATGGCCACTGGGTTTTTACCTTCTTTTTCGCGGTGTTTATCCTTACCTTCTCGTATGCTTGTACCGAATCGACGTCAGCGTTCCGTTGGATCTAGCGGTGACATCTGCAGTAGAATAGCCTTGTGCTGTTAGATGCATGGTCGTGGTGCCCTAAGAGTGGGTTTGGATTGTTGGACCGTGTCTCTTCTCTCCCAACCTTCGCGTTCTCTATGGCGAGTTGGTCGAAAGAGTGCGGGTCCTGTTTCTTCTCGTCTCTTGTCTCAATCCTCGTAGATCTAGTAAAGGCGTTGATTGAGCCTTTGCTTGTTTGGTGTTTATTGCCATTTTGATTCCATTCTATGATTCCGTCGTTACTATGGCGGCGGATCAAAGCAATGTCATTCTCGTGTCTTCTTGTTTCTTCATGTTTAGCCACTCCTTTCGGTTCCGTTAATTTAATGACGTGCGGATCAAAAGTTAGTGTGTCGTGGCGTCCGCTCGGGATGAGCTAAGGTCTATGCCATTTACCCAAGCCATGCAGGTCGACATGATTGATCCGTGAAGTACGTGCTAGGCTATGACTTGAGCTCATGCTTAGCAAACAACCACTCTTGTTTCTTTAGTCCAAGGATCGGACATCCGCCGAGAGGGCTCGGTCGTCCCCTTTTTGTGTTCTCGATGTCATAGTCCTTTTGTGTCCTATCGCCTTTTAATTGATTGATTGCTCTCTTGTCGGGTGTAGTGTCTAAAGGCGGTTGCATCGAGGTTAGCCTTGGATTGGAACCCGGTGGAGGAAGAGAGCATGGAAGACAACGGGACTATGAAGTGGAGTTGACCTAGGAGGAGGAGACCTGGCTGTTCGACTACACCAACTAACGAGAGGCGTGTACCACTACTTCCTCGAAATCACAGGTGTCATGGCAGCAATTTACTTTAGAGAATCCTATTTAGACATTGCAAGTAGATATGCTAGCGCTTTACTTTACTCCTTTGCTAGTATATATATGATGCATGCTTTTTGCCCGAGCCTTAATGTCTTGATTGAAACCTATCCACCCAATTACCCAGCTTTTGCGCCGCACTTATACATTCCGCCGCTTCCTTGCACTTGCTATTATCTATGTTATATCTCACTTGCGTTATTTATAAGAACGAGTATATGTGCCGGATGGTGACTTGTGATACACGGTGATTGAGACTCGCGTGTGTCTTGGGTGTGTGGTGGTGAGGGTTGTGTCGACCGGGCGGGATCTACGATGAGTTGCGGAGACGAGTCTTCTTAGGGGGATGCTTCGGGCATTTCCATGTTGTGCTACCCGTGGTGGGTAATTGCGCACGGTGAGAAGACCCCGGGTCGAATCTTGTGATGGGATGAAGTCAGGGAGGAAGTGCTGAAGATGTCTTGTGCGGTCCTATCTAAGGACTTATATCTCCGAGGACCGAAGTCTTGGGAATTGGTGCTCACCACACGTCCCCCGAATGGGCGGGTGCGGATTGCCTCTTTTTAGTCGGCGGTGCCATACCTACTTAGAGGTTAGTGTATAGTGTTACAGGGGTGGTACGGGTGCAGATGACCCACACCCTCTCAAGACAGCATAGTTACCATGAGTGGGGCCCGGTACTACGTTCTCACAGTCTCAGCGTGTCGGTGGTACTCCGGGGCTTCCCAGAGCTGAGTGGTAGGGTGGCATCGTTCTGATTAGGAGGTCTCCGTTATCATCCTAGGCGATCGCTACGCCGATGATGGTGATCTTGTGGTCTTGTGTACACGCTCTGCAGAGTTGTAAATCTATACGTATAGTCCGCCACCGGGCATGGACCCGTCTTGGACTTGGACTACTTAGGGTTTGCGCCCGGCTTTCGAGCCTGGACTGCTCTCGGGCATGCGCCCGGTCATCGACTAGGTTTTCCTAGATTTCCTTCTCTGAGTAGTGAGAGATGTCCCTTCTTTTCTTACCCGAGAGAGGAGTTACAGGTTGAGAGTTGGGTTACGGGTGAGAGCCCGGAGGGCTGAGAGCCGGTTAGGCAAGGCGAATGAGCTGGAGTTGCTTTGTCGCTGAGCGCGAGTGTGAGATATGAGATGTGTGTGATGGTGGATATTGGGTTTGGTGGTTATTGGGATTGAGGTGACTTTGGGAATGAGAATAAAACTTGATTATTACTACTTGCTGCTTCGCACGCGCTAAGGATGCAAACCACAGCCAAATATTAGGATCGCCAGATCCCCTATTTTCTATTTTCCATCAAAGCTCATTCGGTGCTGACCATGGCCTGCACATCTCAGGCGGTGTACAGATTACGACTTGCAGTAATTAGAAGGATTAGGTGGTCTCGTTCCTACGCTCAAGTTTGGTTCAGAAGAAGAAGATTGCTTCCGCTAATCTCTACGCCGACTCTGATGAAGCCCGTGAAGGAGGAGCTTTCACTCGCCGACGTGCTACGTCTACCCTAACATCTTGAGTTACGCTTCCGCTAGGTTAATCTTGTATTAGGTGAGTCCCGGGGAGTTATATATATTCATGTAATTTTGTAATTGTACGATGTATGGCTGTGATATCAGCTGTAAATAATAATGTGATGGAGTGATCTTGTGGGACTATCACATTATTATCCGATTCTGTGTATTTTCCCTTCGTAGAAAATCGGGGATGTAACATATGCAGTCATGTTGTCTTGTTCATGTCCCTGCTAGAGTCTTTACACCATGCCTTCCCATGGGAAAAATATAAATAACGATACCCTAAATATCTCCGGGTGAAATGCTACAACGGTATTTCTGTGCGCTTGCGGAGTTGTTCTATAAGCGTTGCAGAATGCCACCTGACGTTCCATGGCGATGTTGCTGGAATGTAACAATTCGGTGATGTCGTTGTGGGATGTCAACACGCGGTTTCTAGCGTGATTGTCTTTTGGTGGTTGCGCTTAGAAAACGCAACAGTCAGCTAAGCCTAACATGGAGGAGGCCACCTCCATGCTATAGAGTGGGTAAAGAGCATCCGCTCGTCATATAACTCACTTAGCACGTCTCTATACATATCAGAAACTTTAGCGTTAGCGAAGGTGTCGCACCATAGCTCCCAATAGCTCCCATCAATGTAAACACCATCGTGATAAAAGCACATAGGCATCACGTCCAGCGCAGGCTTGTCCTTAGAGACCTGCGCATGGAGCATTTTTTCATTCATAAAATACATCAGTATTAACAAAGCAACCAATATTTCAAAGTGCGCGGAGCACTGTAAGCAAATTAACTAGTCTAAAAACCTAAGGAAGGCTAGACCTCTTCAACGGATGCCCGGCCCACCTCTGGAAACCCCGGTCTCACCAGCATTAGCACCATATGCCGCGGGTGCTCAACTGATGGTGCACCGTCATCTGGTGCAGTACTCGAGCGCAAGGGTTCTGCAGACTCCATTTCGGGGCAACCCTTGATCCGCATCAGGGCGAAGCTCCGCCATAGGCTGCTCCTTAGTAGCAAGGGCAGGGGCAGGGGCAGGCGCAGCCTCGAAACCGTAGTAACGGGCCCACCAACAGGCTTACAAGCTCCAATTGAAGCCTGAAGAAAACAAAAAATATACTTAGCAAGAAACAAGAAGTACAAAAATAAGGTCGAGAAGCGCACCTCAAGCTGAGCCTTAGACAGACCGGCAGCCTCTGCAGCCACGTTGCACCCAAAAGGTCATAAGGAAGCTACCGATAAATCGGTTAAGGCCCTTAGAAAGCTCCGCAGAAGCCGAAGGCTTATGAGAGCCAAGAACCTTAACACGCTCAACATGGTCACATCCTTCGGATTTTAGAATTTGGGACCCTGTTGTAATCACAGCCCTAGCACCAAAGTCGGAAACGCCCTTCAAAATACTAGGCAGCCTCCTGAAGTTAGAAGTCATCCACTTAAGAATGCCTTCAACAGTGCTAGGCCTCTATTGGAAGGGATGTGGTTCTGGCACCACAAGAGCCGACAGCTTCGGCATAAACACCGGCCACGGAGATAGCAGCAACTCGAATATCCTCAAGCTGCTTCCCGCGTAGCTCGACTTCAGTCTTGACCTCCGCCAACTCCGCTTCGGCGTTGGCTTGGTCCGCAATGGCCTTCGCAACGTAAGCAGAAAGGTTTTCCTCTGCCTTCTTGGCATTTCTAGCCACCTCAGCATGGCGGGCCCGTTCGGTCTCCAGAAGCTTCGATAGCTTCTTGCGCTCATTTTCAGAATCAATAGCCTTCTTCTTGAACTCCTCCAAACGAATCGTATGTAGAGATATTTCTTTATACATACGCTCACGAAGGGCTTCGTAGGATATGAGGGACTGTACATGAGAAGAAGAGAAACTAGAAAATCAAAATAAAATCAAGCCAAAAAATTCACACAAAAGCAGCAAAGTCGCGAGAAACACTGACCGCCAAAGTTTGAGACCAAACCTTGTCCACCACCCTAAGGAAACTTTCATCTACAATAACAAAAGACAAGACATAATTAGCAAAATAAAACCTCTGTTTCCAGGCAACAAATAGAAAAAACCAAAACCGAAGCTACCCTCTAAAATGTCCTTGTGAATAGGAGCCGCAAACTCATCACGCTCCGGATCACCGCCACTGCCTTCTCCAGACGTCCCAGCCACATCTTCGCGTAATAAGAATAGACAAGGAAAAAGGAAATAAAAAAAATCTTCAAGCACAACCACTGCCCTTCATAACAGAGACAAATAGCGCCACTCACCTTTGCCCCTGCACGCTTTATATGCGGAACGTAATGCCTCCATTTGCCTAGCATTGATACTGCCCCAGTTACGAGGGACAGTAAAATCTTCCATTTCATCGGAGGTTCCTGCAGGAGACCGGCAAACCTCCTGCCCAACCTCCGTCTCATCCTCTATATCACTCAGAACAACCATATTCTCCCGTACATCCCCAGCAACATCGCCAGAAGAAGTAAAACCAGCCATGGCGTCTCCCATGACTGCTTCTTCGAGATTCGCCTGGGTTCTGGCGCAAGTAGCAGAGGTATCACAGTCGGAGACCCGCACGGCCTAGGCCTCTGCTGCAACCTTTGCAGCAGCCTCCGCCACAAGCTTCTTCTTCTTCATAGTCTCCTCCTTGGCTGTCCTAATGCGAGCAGCCGCAACCACAGACACAGTGATCTCCTTGCTAGTTTTAGCCTTCTTTACAGACAAGCGCGTTAGTGGAGGAGCTGCTCTTTTTGTGCTGGCAACCGGAGGCCCGGCAGCCACCTTAGCCGCGTCCTCCTTAGCCTTCCTCTCCTCCTCATCAACCGCTGTCAAAACCAAAGGAGGCATGGTATAGTCACCGTAGACAACCCCCATCTCTTCAAAAACTCGGTTAAACCGGGGCATGGACCCATCAGCAGACCTCCACGCAAGATACTCCTTCTTGTCAATAAGGCCCACCACATCCTGAGCATCTCGCTCAATCAGCATAACGAAAGTGTCAGCGCTCTTACCTTCGGGAAGCCGCGACCCAGCCGAGGGTAGGGAATAACCTCACCTCCACGCTTAGAGGACGCAATCCTCTCAACACTAATCTTCGGACGATCCCTGGCCAGCGAAGAATACTCGTTAGCGTAAAGCTCCTCAACCAAGTCACAACCACAAGAGTGTCGGCAAGCCATCAAAAAAGCTTCGCGGCAAGCCACCCTTTCTGAAGTCATCTCGTGGTAGGGCTTAATCTTATGGCTGACCACCATAGGGAGAAGCTCCAACGCATACGGATGCAGCTTCACCTCACCACCATTGGGCCCTTTCTTGGTAACAGTAATGGACTTCACATAAAACCAATAATCCATCCAACCAGCATTCCACTTATTCTTCTGGCAGTAAGAAATCTCCGCGTGCTCATGTAACACCTGTGTTTTTGCATCATTTTAAAATTCACTAAAAAATTGAACTTTTTGAAATAAACTAAAACTTGACTTACTTTTCTCGCAAAACACCCAAAAATGTTTTCTGAAAACCCTGCATCCAAAACCTCATCATATAGAATATAGGATCTCTTGTTTGCTTGCTTGTTGAACTTATGGTGGCAATGCATGATCTAGAATCACATGAGATATGGAGTGCACGCATGAGCAACATTTACATTTTTCTCTGGGAATAATAATAAAGTCAGGCACGTGCGCTAATATACATATATCAGAGCAAGTGTATGTACAAGTATATGTGCTCATGAATAAGGCCATGAAAGTATATATACACTAGTACAAATGCAAGGAATATATATATATATATGTATACATAAGAAATAGGAAGGAGAGACAAAAGAAAAGTAGAAATAAGAAAAATAGAAAAAAGGAAAAAGGAATGGGAAAAGAAACTTGGGCTGGCTTCCTCTCTTCCTGGCCCAACAGCAGCCCCTCTCTTCCCTCTTCCCTCTTCCTCTCTCGCGCCCGTGTGGGCCGGCCCATGAGCGAGCCAAGCAGCAGGCCCAACTCCTCTTTCCCATCTCCCATCGACAGCCAGGCCCCACCCGTCGGCTGCTTCTCCCTCCTCTGCACACGACGCGCGAGGCGGCCCGCCGTTCCCGCTCTGCCCCTGCTACCCTCCCTGAACCTCACCGCCATCAATGACGGCGGCGAGGGGCACGGTGGCCACGCTACACGCTCGATGAGACGTCCGTCGCTGGGAAGCCTCCTTCCTTTCTTTAATAGTGCGAGACAGCGCCGCCGCAAGACGCCCAGCCAGCGCCGACGACGCGACGAGATGGCAAGCCGCCTTCCGGAGCTCAAAGCATGCACGGCGCCAACAAGGGACAGGCGAAACCAAACCGAGTCCGGCGCGCCACGAGGGACCAAAGTTAATGCCCACGGTGGCAACGCGGACTAACGCTTTGGCGCTGCCGCCATGGCAGCCGGAGACCCGCCATTACCCCGTCGGCTCCTCAACGCGATGAGACAGAGAGGCAGCACACCAGGGCGTAGGGAGCATGCGCGGCGTGAGTGCTTCAGCGCCCAGCTCCGGCTGGAGGTCCGAGGATGGGCGAGGCTACGGAAAAGATCGAGGCGGTGAAAATATCTCGCCGGCGACCTCCTCTCTGCTGCACCTATAAATAGACCCCTGCGGTCCTCAATTGGCCTCGCCATCCCCACCACGGGCTCCACGGTGACCTGGAACGCATGGTACTTGCCACCACTTCCCCTCTGTTCCCTCCCTCTCCGCTCCACTTCGCTTTTTCCAAATCCGAAGTCCGCCGTCGCCACCAGTAGGGTTAAGGCGTCACCATCGGTCGGTCACCGCCGGGACAAATTGGTGTGTCCTCAGAGTTGCCCAAGTTCTCCTCCTTCGTTCCCTCCTACTCTCCCTCACTGTTGTCTTTGTGTGGGGTCCCGAGCGCCACCACCGCCGAGCTCCGCCCGTCTACGCGCCGCCGCCGTGGGATGCTATGTGATCTTCCGGCATGTTGGTAAGATAAGTATGATGTTGGTAAGATAAGTATGATCACGGCATGTTGTTCTGTGTGAACATGAAATGATAACTTTATCTCGTGGGCTATGTGCTCGAGTTGATTTATGAGCTAAGTGCGGGGGTACTCATGGACTATGTGTGTGGGACCTCATTGATATTATGTGTTGAAGTACTCATGGGCTATGTGCGTGAGACTTCGTTGATGCTATGTGCATGAGATATTGTCGAGATGTTATCATGAAATAACAACAATGTGAGATAAGAGTTAAATATTAAAATGAACCTAACCAACCAAAGAGGTGGGTGGTGTTAGTCTACATGGAGGTAGGCTAACATGTATCGGGAATCGAGTAGGGATTCCTGCGGAGAGATACTTGCCTTGTAAGGACCGGTTCATAGACCATCTACCTAGTACGATTATCCGTACAACCACACGTCTGGATGGGGAGGCTGGATCTCACACCCCGTTGGGTCGATGTATATTTAATTCCTAGGAGGGCCGGCGGTAGGCAAAGGTCTATTGGGAGGCGACACGGATGCTATGTGATCTTCCGTGGTCGGGTTGGCGTGGATGCTAGGTGATCTTCCACGTAAAATAGTTGAGTATCGATTATATAATTTATGAATTAATGATTTGGTGGATGCTAGGTGATCTTCCGCATTGGGATGCTATGTGATCTTCCGTTGGGATGCTATGTGATCTTCCGTTGGGGTGCTATGTGATCTCCCGTTCCAACCCCGAGAGACCTTTGGTAGAAAATATACTAAAACCTAGGAGGCATCCGGCGGGTACAGGTCTCGTTGGACCTTTTCGACCAGCGATCACGGAAGGAGATGTGTCCATCGTGTGGGAAAATTTGTGCGACCTCTACAAAGTTTTATATAAATCTATTCGGATAGCCACATCCTTGGAATCGGCAAATGCTAGGCCGGATCATCTATGATTAGTTTTCACCTTAAATGACTAACCTCATTATGACCTGTGATGCTATGATGATATAACCTATCCAGGAACTAGTGAGAGCAATTTTAGAGACTACGCTAGGGCCCAAACCAATAATAATCACAACCACCCCTGGTTTTTGGACTTGCTGAGAACGTTTGTACTCACCCCTTTGTTTTTTACGGACATCGGCACTCTAGAAGGTAAAACCACCGGCAAGGTAAAGGACGGCGTTACGTAGGAGTTCGCAAGGCATATGAATAGGAGAAAGACTATGAACCGGTGTTCGTCCGAGATCAAGTTTGCACGTGGAGTAGGAAGTTGTGCCCAGACGGTCTAGTATCCTAGTAGACCGATTCATAGATAAACACCGCTTCTCGGTTGGCTACTCTGATCATTGTAACCCAGACTTGTGGCCACATTAGTCACTGCTGGAAGACAATATATCCTATATTAATAAAGCTTCGGTTTTCTTTAAAACCGTGTACCAATTTCTGTGCATCGTTAAACGCATTTGTAGCATGATCCTGGCGCAAATACGTGAGGTTAAGGACCCATTAAAGTGGGGCTGACGGCTCCCGATCGAGGTCTCTTGGGGGCAAAGCGCAACCTCAAAGCGATAGTATTTCTCCGACCCATCCGCCATCTTCTTCTTCCTCGGCAACTTGTGAAGCTCATAAAACTCACAAAAAGTGTTTACCTCAGGTTTTGCCCCGTAAGATTCACAAGCCCAGCAAAACTTAGCCAATGCCAGAAATGCATGCGGGGTCAAATAATGGATCGGCACCCGAAAGCCCCATGGCCACCCGAACAAACTTATCGGTGGGTACCAAAAACCTCGATAGAAGAAACCCTTGAACATAATCCCCCCCACCCATCTTTAATAATAGGCTCTGTCTCATCCCCGGGAACCTTCGCAAGATCATCGTGAATCCAGCCCTGACTAACGAGCTCATCGAGCATCTCTTGGGTCGTCTTTGACCGCCCAAACTCATAAGTAACATCCGCCATCTCCGTGGAACAACCAACAAAACAACAAACAACCAAGCAACCGAAGCGGAACAAATACCTGAACCCTAATTAGCAAGACTACTCCAAAAGCTCTGCTAACCAAAAAGCTCCAGGTAGAAAAGTTGGCAGAAGCAATAGCAAGGACGGCGTAGAACCGCAACCACGGGGGGGGGGGTTATATAGGTTACCACGTGACCCTTCGCATCCTAGGTCGGCGAGACAGAAAAACAGTTGGTTAACGGTCATGTCGACCTAAAAAGATGCGCCACCTTGTCCTTCGCGAAGGTCACGACCAAAAACACATCATTGGAGGCACAACTCAAACGTCGGGGGAAGGGACAATACTGAGAATACCTCCGCCATCAAGCATGTAAATTGAGGTCATAAGGCCCGTGTTCGCTTTGTGCCTTAACCCTCAGGGGGGACTGTTGGGACTCGGTCCCGCGGTGTAGCGAAGGTATTCCTCATGCTAACGATTCACGACAATCCTCCTTTTGTGCATGTGTGCGAGGCACCACCGAGCTCCGCGCGGAACTTGGACCCCTCGTTGGGCTGAGCTCCGCTATGTGAGGACCTCCGGACCATGCGGAGACCTCCGATGAGCGACCGGCAGCAAGTGGAGGCTTTTCGAGAAGCTCCCGCGGAGGGCCCAAGCACCGACCTTGAGAGGCAAGCGGAGGTCTTCGAGGGAGCTCCGCATAAAGGGCGTAGATGCCATCCTTGGAGCGGGCGGAGGTCCCGGGGCGAAGCGAACCCTAACACGTCTTCCCCATGGGCGGCGTCCCGATGGGCCGGGCAACAGGCCCGCAAGCAAAGGCGGTTTTGCGAGAAGGAAAGACAATGATGCCATGGGCAAATTTGTAATACAACCTTTGCTATAATCAAGGGCTATAAATAGAGAGCATTGACCCTCATGTATGACGGTTGGTGGGATCATTAATACAAGGTGACCCTTGATATTCCCGCTACTTGGTGTTCCACACTTAGCCACATTTCCTTACAACGTCCCCTCAGAGCACCGTCTGAGAGGAAACTACTCACCCCGCTGGGCGCTGGTCCAACAAATACTACTACGGAAAAGAAAGCTTCGACAAAATTCTATAAGTTTCAACAATATTTAACCAAGATTTCCCGCATAATACATGGAGTTGCAATGAGTAAAGATGACTTTTGCAAACTCAGTGATATGTAAACTGACAATAAGCATAAACTGCAGGAAAAAAAAATGCATCAAAGTGGGGTAAGGGACAAGTTTTTATGTTGATGATCCCACAGAAAGAAAACTCCAACTGATAGTCTACACTACAAAGAGTAATCGACATACCTAATATAACAGCAGGCCTAGATAGTTCTAGACGCTTGACATTCTCAAGTATAGCTACTGAACTAAGTCACGCAAATACCACTAATAGCTACTGAACCAAGTCGTACAGACCAAATAGCAGTCAATTCAGATTGTAGGACAAGTTGAAAGTAGCAGTCGATTCAGATTGCACATACCTATGGATCTGCTACAGAAGCAGAAATCGGAAGCTACGGCCGCTGCTGCCCTCCGCTAAAGCACTCCCACTCGTGTGCTCTACTGCTCCAATGTTGAAGCACTGTTGCTTGCGTGCTCCAACGATGCGTGCTCCAGTTCGCGTTCAGGCTTGGGGGCGGCGTGGGGTGGCGTCCTCCACTGATGCGCGCTCTAGGGATGGCCGGGCGGGACCAGGGGAGGGCGGGGCAGGCGATCGTGCAGGCAGGGCGGCTAGGGTTGGGAGCGGTGCTGGCTATGGTTTGGTGGCGTTGGGACAGGGTGGGCAGATGATTGAAAGCACGAGGGAGCTTCAGGGGGCGGGGATTTGGGGAGAGCTGGGCGTGGATGGGTGCGGCAAGGAGATTTTGTGCGGGCTGGGCGGGCGGGGCGGCGGGATTTGGGGCGGCGGCCAGGAGATTCTGAGCTCTCGGCGGCTAGGAGATTTGGGGGTGGCGGGAATTGGAAGGAGGGGGCGACCGCGCGCGGAACGGAGGTAGTTTTTGGGAAACAGGTGTGGCTAGGGTTTCTGTGCTCCTGGCCCGGGCCTAAATTTGCATGTGAGCTGAATCCAAGCGGGCACGCTCCGATACGAGTGGGCCCATTTATTTTTAGGGACAGACGGGGTGACATTGTACCGGTTTTTAGCGTCAGATTGTTGGACGTTAAACATCTTTCTCTATAGCGATAGATATTTTATCGCCTAATCAAAAATCAGCATCAGATCGTCTGTAGGTTATCTTAAGCGACAGATGCTCTATCTGCAAATATACTTTTTAGCGTCAGACATCTGACCCTAAAAAAGTGTTGTGGTGTAGTGCACAACTAGGTGATCCGACACAACAATGCGCCCGCAGACAAGGGCAGGTAGGCACACGGCACGTCGGCGCCAAGACCAGCCCAGTGGTTGTCGACACCAACGTGCTAAGCGGAGCACGGCGCGCACCAGCTGCCGGTACTATCGCATCTGTGCGCGCGGACTAGAGATTCCACGAAGGGAAACGTTTAGGTACATGATAATTATCAACTTGGACTAGTATAGACGTACAATAATGGACACTCTTCGTGCATCTTTCGTCACTCTGAGCGTGCTAGAACGCATGTAAAGGAAGACGACATAATGTTGGCCGCTGGACAAATACGAGCGTGGCATTACGGAACGGTCAAAGTCCGTCCTCCATCCGCACGTCTCATGCACCCCCGGCCCTTTCGACCGGCCGGTTCGAGTCGTTGTGGAGTGTGTTGTGACTGCCACCGATCTCCGACAGTCCTACTCCACCACTGATACAGTCCCATCGAGTGGCGCAACCAGAACGTGGCATTATGGATCGGTCGAAGTCTGTGGTCCACCCACACACCCTAGAAGGTCCTAAAGCGGCGCCAGATGCAGACCGGCCAGCTCGACGCGACCCGGCGACCACGCAAGCTGGACCGGGGCACCGGGCTGACGCCGACGTGACGCGATCTGGCCGTGGCTTCCAGCCGTCCCGCGGCGATCTGGCGTGACGCGATCTGGTCGTGGCATCCGCCCCGCGCGGGCACGCCGGGCAGGATCCCATGGGACGAGTCCGCGATGCCGCGCGCGCGATGACCGACAAAACTCCGTCACTCCGACGTTCTCATCCTCATCCGCGCCGCGACTTCGAGCAGTATTATTTAGGTTAGGTGTGGTCGTATAAATACTATAATAGCATAAACAATCATTTCAAACCTACACCATGTTATTTATTTAATATAAGTGATAGAGCTTGAAGTACTGATATCTTGGATGGGGCCATGGGGGTAGCATTGCTAGGGACACATTAAGAGATCAAGAATCTGTGGTACGTGTATCACCTTGATGGAGTTTTGTGTAACTCATGTAGAAGGTCAAAGTAAGTAATTCTTACTGAATTGACTTATTTTGGTTTTGTATAAGGACATTTTATATTTGTGTACCTTTAATGGATCGGTCTCTCCCTAAAGTTTGTTGGGTGTTACCGACGCAACACCAAAAAGGTTTGACTGAAGTCGAGAGACTAGTAGAGTTGAATTCCTCATTACCCAATAAGACGCGCTGGGTGCAAGGACATACTTCCTCCATCCTAATTTGTAAGTCATTTGACTTTTTTGTCCCTTGGTTTGACCACTCGTCTTATTCCAATATTTGTGCAAATTTTTATTTCTTTTTCGTGGGTTGTTTTATTAATATAAAATCTTCAAAAATAACTTAAATTTGATGATATTTGCATAAATTTTTTGAATAAGACGAGTGATCAAACTTAGAGTTAAAAAAGTCAAACGACTTATAATTTGGAATGGAGGTAGCAGTACATTAGAAGCAACTCATCACGTGGGGCAAGATGCTGACGACAGGCAGCCGCCACACTGCCACAGAATTCAGTCCATGCTGTTGCCGTTGCTGCTGCTTCTTCTCTTCAATGGATGTCCTGTTCCTTGCTGGGCCGAACTGAGGGACAGTGCACCTACGACGCCGGCCCCGCCAGCGGCGCCACCCCCGGTTTAAGTTTTGAAACCACAGGTAAGACGTCGCTTTTAACATGTAAATTTACAAGATCCCCTCTGGAACACTTGCTAATTTCTCTTGCCATTGTTTTGCGCTGCCTCTCAGGTTTTAACATGAGTAGTATGCGCGATACGGGCGCCATCCGTGGGTGTATTACCCCATGTGAGTACATATATACACTTTATATGCATCTATATCATCGTAATTCGTAATATTGCGTACGGTTCGACGATTACACAATTGGATCAATTTGTGCTATGAGAAATCACCTATTTGTGCAAATTAAAACTGGTACCATCCATATCCGGACATCTTTTTCTGCAGATTTAATTTGTTCCTTTATTGCTTGAAAATATACCTAGCACTCCCTCAGTCCTGAAATACGATTCATTATGACTTCTAGAATATGCACTAGAATATCAGTACTACTTAAATAATTTTTAGAGGTGTTTCTGGTAGAGACAGTTGTATCCAAAACCATTTCTAAAAATAGTTCCAGAGTTGATCCACCTCTATAAATCAACTTTTAGAGGAGGTTGGTGATTTCACTTGCCTCTGAAAATGCCTCTCTGTCTACAGGTGGTTAGAAATATAGTCCTCCTATAAAAAAATAGGGCACAACACGAAAAAAATCATCACTTTTAAAGTTATTTTGAATGAAGATAATCTTTTTAGAGCTCAAAGAGATCAACAACTTTATATTTGAACAACACTTAATTTTTGATATAAATTCGTTTAAGGTCTCAAAATTTGTATTTTGAAATTTAAACAATCTCAAATGGGGACACCATAAAAAAGTTGTATTTCATTACTAAATCCAAGACTTATAGTTCAAATTTTTTGTATTTGAAGTCGCTTATGAGCATAAATAGGCAATATAAGATTTGGAAAAGTTAATACAAAATGATAGCTTCTATACTTTACTTTTTTTTCGACAACATTCCATACTCTACTTGGTCACTGTTGACTGTATATCCTGGAGGTAAACGTAGACTGGCACCAGGCTTAAGGTTCTTCGGTTCGATCCCGACTGGCCACATATGCGAGAAAGCACATTATTTGCAATGCGTGTCAGTGAGGGTTCCTCGTGGGCTTCTTGCGTAACTTAAGTAGTATATATTTTTATTAAGAAAATACTACATTACGGTAGTCTTTTATTGTTTTCATCCTCCCGTTGTTAAAGGAAAGCTATTGGAAAGCAGCACAACTAAAATATCGAAATTATCCGCGCATCCAATTAGATAACAACTATCCATGTCTGGTGAAGATAGGTCTCCGTAAGTTGAAGTTTTTATTAGCATATGACATGCCAACATCAAATCTGGCTTCTCATCTTTCTACGGCACATTTTGTTTTCAAATTTAGCTTGTATTGTTTAACACCACGACTTTGCACTCATATGGAATTTCCTCCGTATCTCTGGTTGATACTTTCCATTAAACTAACTAGTTGTACATTCTAACTTGACGGATTTTTATTGTGTGCACAGTGACAATTATTCCGGGTCATAAACCAAGCAGACGCGGTGGTCCTACATACAAGCCACCCCCGCATAGCTGCGACGTTCCAACATGCAAATCAACGCCTGTGTAGTGCAGACTTCAACCTCAATAAATAAGAAAGACGTTATGCTCTTAGCATTGGCTCATACTATGAATTCTGGCTGCATTTGTTGACATTTGAATTTGATACAGTGGAGTAATGTCACAGCCCAAAAGGTCATCACGCCGCCGGCCCAAGAGGGTAGTGCGCGCGCCCCCTCAGCCCGGCTACCGCCGCCGCTCCGCCGTCGTCAATTGCTTCGTCATTAAGTAATAAATATTTAGGAAATAAATTAGGGATAAAATAGGGAATAGAATCAGAGATTTCTTTAGATGCAAGTCTCCCCAGAATATAAATACAAGGGACCTATAATTAGTTGGAACTAATCAGAAAATAACTAAAGGTGTAACACCCGACAGCTCCGGTCTTCGGCTCCCTAAACCCTAGCTCAAGCAAGACGGCGCGCCGGCGCCCGCCGCCGCCACTGCTCTCCACCGCCGCTCGCCACCGATCTATCGCCGTCGCTGCCGTGAACAGTCGCCGGAATCCATCCGGACTATTACATCCGGTATTCGGAGGCCACTCGATCCTCAGCCCTCACCACCGCCTTCAAAATCTGATGGCCAGCGCATGGACAATCGCGTTCATGGAGGAGCTCGCGCCGACATCGACAAGTGCGAAGGCCACGACGGCATGCTGGGAGAAACAGCAGGCTGCCATGGAAGCCGTCAATGATGACGTCCCTGCCTTGGGCGCCACCTACGGCGACGACACTTCCACGGACACTGACAACGTCATCTCCATCCACGACGAAATGCCGCAGCACGTGGCCATGCTGTCCGAGGTACACACCAACGCCGCTCCGCCACGACCCACGACGACGTCCCTGCCATGGGCACCGCTGCCGACAAGGACACCACCAAGGTCGCCACCGCCGCTACAATCATCCCCTCCACGACCATCATCAACACCGCAAGCAACAGGCACGTCCACCGCAAGGACGCCCCCGCTGTCACAGTACAGATCGGATCAGATCTGGAGGCCACCACCGACATGCACCAACTGCTCAACGAAAAGCCTACCCAACTAGGCCAACGTCGCGAGGCTCCAACAACGGTGCAGATAAGTTCCTACACTACCAACAAAGTCATCCCTGACATTGGCAACACCAGGAACCCAACGCCATCATGAGCACCAGAACGACGTCGCGCGACGTCAACTAGCGAGCACAACATCCGGTCCCCAAGGATAAGTTGGCACACGCCCTCAACAGCACCACAAACTTCAGTCGCACCGACCTTGACAAGAGATGGAACACGCGCAAGAGAAGGACATCCACACAACCTAATTCTAATCGGGCTGATTCCACAGAGAGGTGGGACGCACAAAAGAAGGTAATCAGACCGACCTCATTACCTCCATCTTGGATCAACGCACACAGCAAATGGTGGAGCAACCACGCGTCAACGTCCAGCGAACACTGGGACGTACGCAAGCAATAGTGCTAATCGCAGACAGAGCAGCTGAACACCTAGGACAGCATTGGCACTTCGATCGTCAACCAGACGATGGCAACAGCCATTGACCCCAACGTGGCCACACGCTGAACACATCGCAAGAAAGGAGATCATCAACCAGGTTTCTGCAGATTTCATTGCGGCACCTTTACCTCCCATGGTCAATCCTTCCATAGCAATTGCAGCAACAACACCACTGACTACGACGGATGATCGTCGACATCTGCTAGCCATCTGGCCGCAAGGTCACGTGAAGGTACCTCTAGCGCGCCAGGTGTTTCACCCAGTTGCAGCCCCCCAGCAGACCAATGAAGAAGTGATGCCTCGGACACCGGATGGTACAACAGACCAACCAACTTGGATCGCTCGGATGACACTTCTCCTCAATCTGCAACACACACCCCTACACGGTATGCATCCTCCCAAAGCACAGATGTTACGCAGCTACAGAATATCCGTACCATCAGGCAGGCATCATTGGAGAATCGGGAGACCAACATACGTGGCCAGCTCTAAAACATCAACCCAGCACTTCCACCTCTCATAGGAGATCCAACACCGGCGACAGCTACCTCGTCCCTGGCGCAGCAGATGCCACCCGAGATGCAACGCCTCTTCCATCCACGACGCACCTTCCCACATGAGTACGCATGGTACGCAACTTCCCATCTGACAGGAGCGGCACTTCTTTGGCTCATCCGCATGACTAGAGACGTGCCACCAGGGGACTGGGACATCTTCGCATGGTGTCTCGCTTGCAACTTTAGGCTGGCCAACAAAGGCGACACTACCAGTGATCTAGCACAATCACGACAGGACGACGCCCCGTACAACTACATCCACGCCTTCGAGTTCGCCAACGGACTCCACGCTACACTTCGGGAGGCACTACAGCGGGAGACGACCCGCACGTGGGACGAAGCGATCCAACTCCCTCATCGCCTCGACGTCCTTCCGCCTCATTTGTCGCATGGCTGGGCGAAACGTGACGACACGACGCCATCCATGACTCGGCAACATCAGCCAGAATGAACCGAGGGCCGATCCAGTCTTAATAACCTATGGCTCAAAACTTGGAACAAAAGATTACAATTGCGTGCACTAGTTTAGCTAACAAACTCCCCCCTAAACTTGTTGCACCTTCACGATTCCAAGCGCCCGACGAAGCTCCGAAACCTCACCCTTCCCAACGCCTTGGTGAAAATATCAGCAAGCTGCTCTTCAGTTCTCGACATGATCTATCTCCACCTTGCCTTGCTCGACACACTCACGAATGAAGTGATACGACATCAATGTGTTTGCTTCTATCGTGGTGTACCGGGTTCTTACTCGGGGCAATGGCCGACATGTTGTCCATCAGCAGTTTCACGGGCATCTCCTTTGTTCCCAACAAGTCACGAGATCAATCCGCTAAGCCACACTCCTTGACAAGCTGCTGCTGCTGCTGCAACGTACTCCGCTTCACAAGATGAAAGAGCCACGATCTTTTGTTTTCGTGAAGCCCAAGTGACCAGACTGTTCCCGAGCAGATACACCACACCGGTGGTGCTTTTCCTATCTCCAGCGTCACCGCAAAGTCACCGTCACTATAACCAAGCAAGAATAGTTTACGTGCAAGTGCCATGACCATACTTGCAGCCTAGCTCAAGCTGTACCCTTCGGATACCTCAATATATGTTTCACAGACTGCCCAATGTTGCTTAGCTGGAGCTTCCATGTACCTGCTAGCCACACCTACCGCATAAGCAAGATCTGGTCTGGTGTTAACTATGTACCTCAAACTCCCTATAATGCTTCTATATTTGTAGGATCGACCACATCATCCTCTCTACCGATCTTGTGAGGTTGAGCCTTGTTTCCATTGGAGTAGCACAAGGATTACACTTTGACATCCCCGCCACTTCCAAAATCTTCGGTGCATATGCACTCTCGACTCAACGTGATTCCATCACTACTTTGCCTCACCTCTATTCCTAGGTAATAACTTAGTAGGCCCGGATCACTCATGTTGAACTTTTTCGCATCTCCTTCTTAAACTGAATAATGTCACCGACATTTGGACCTGAGATTACTAGATCATCAACATAGAGCCCCACCGGTAGAGAAACGATGCCTTGCCCGTTCTCCCGTACACAGCATACTCGTGCTTACTTCTCACAAAGCCAAGACTCAACAGCTACGTATCAAGCTTGAAATTCCAGGCCCTTGGTGCCTGCTTCAACCCATATAGTGCCTTTTTCAGTTTTAACATTTTGTCACCCTTGCCGACCACAAAACCAGGGGGTTGTTGGACAAACACAGTTTCAGTCAGATCTCCATTTAGAAACGCGGATTTAACATCCATATGGTGTACTTGCCATCCACCATGAGCTGCTAATGCCAACAAAACCCACACAGTCTCAATTCTAGCCACAGGTGCAAAAACCTCATCGAAATCGACACCTTGTTGCTGAGCATAGCCTTTGGCCACTAAACGAGTCTTGTGCTTTATGATCTTCCCCTCTGGGTTCTTCTTGACCTTGAAAACCCACTTAAGGCCAATTGCCTTGTGCTGTGGTGGAAGTTCTGACACTTCCCACGTTCGGTTTTGCTCAATGGCTTGCATTTCTTCCTGCATAGCCTGCCTCCAGCACTTTTCCTTCATCGCCTCCTCCACCGTCCTTGGTTCTTCTGCTGCCACTAGACACAACCCACTGTACTCCATATCGTGGATCTCATTTGTGGTTTCTAGCAAGTTTGGAATGGTCCTGTATCTCCTAGGGCCTCCATCTGAATCAACAGAAGCATCTGACGGTGGGGTTGCCCACTGAATCTGCGCTGCAGGCTGTGTTGATCCCTGATAGCTTCCAATCGGGGTATGAGGTGGGGTGCTAGGACTCCCCTCATCGTCTTCAAGTGGAATTGTATCGGATCCAGCAGCAGGTGATGTCGGAGGAGCGCCAATAGAAGATGAACCGATTGGCCCCGAGCAGTCATTTGTCCGTTGTCGGATAATGAATAGTATCGGTTTCAGGCCACTGAATACTGAAGAAACCGGGCGCTGCTGCTGCTTCACCACTGGGATTGCTGGGTTTCTCCCCCCAATTCCACACTCTTTTTTCATCGAAGATCACATCCCTCGACAGCATTAGCTTATCGTTTACTGGATCATACACACGATAGCCTTTCATCCCTGGTTCATAGCCGAGAAAAACGCCTGGGATCGACCTGTCAGACAACTTGGTCACCCCCGGCCCGTTGCGTTTAGCATAGGCCACGCACCCAAAGGTGTGCATGTGCTTTACACTCGGCTTCTTGCCATACCAGGCTTCATACGGAGTCTTCTGATTCAAACTTTTCGTTGGTGATCGGTTAAGAATATACACCGCCGTCTTCACTGCCTCCCCCCAAAACTTGCCCGGCACTTGCATAGTCTTGAGCAGACAATGAGCCATCTCGACAACAGTTTGATTGTGTCGCTCGACGACTCCATTCTATTGAGGCGTGTACGGAGTAGTCTTGTAATGCTTGATTCCCCTTTCTTGACAAAACGAGATCACACCCGCCCGAGTTAAACTCGCCCCCCCGATCGGACTGAACCCTTTCAGACGACGACCGGACTCCACCTCGGCCGCCACCAACACTTTCTTCAAACATCCAAACGCCTCAGCCTTGGATGTCAATAGCTCCAGCCACATGTATCGACTGAAGTCATCGACGACGAGCAAGAAGTATGCCTTGCCACCCAGAGTGGATGGCGTAATCTGTCCACACAGGTCAGTATGCACCAGATCGAGCCCGGCAGTTGCTCTGAATGCCGAGGCCTGAGGAAACGGTGCCCGATGTTGCTTCCCGAGAGCACACTCATCACATACTTGCTCCAAGCGTCTAACCTGAGGTATACCATCCACCATTGCTTTAGCACCCAAGTCATGCGAGATCAAAAATTCAGGTGCCCATACCCGGCGTGCCACGCCGGGATGTCTCTTCCATCTTGCTCATCGGACATACCGGTGCCGTGAGGTTCAGCTTCGGCGTGTACAAAGCGATTCTTCCTCTCGCCGGATCAAGACACCACGCGGCTTACCAAGCTGTCCACGTGTGCTCAAGCACCTCAAGTACCCCATGGTCTATCTCAACTCGACAGCCGACTTCTTCTAATTGACCAAGACTTATTATATTGCATTTTAGTGAAGGAATGTAGTATACCTCAGTGAGGACTCGATGGTCCTCATTCTTCCCGGCAATGGTCACAGCTCCAATGCCCCGTATCTCCACCATGGACCCATCTCCGAAGCGGACAGCACCACGCACCGACTCATTGAGATTGGTCAGCGCCTCCTGGCAACCCGTCATGTGGTTTGTGGCCCCAGTGTCGAGTATCCACGCACCATCCTTGTAGTCCGCCGGAAACACACGTTCCTGGTTCAGGAACACGTGCTACTCATCTGCTGCTGGCACCTCCACCATCGTGCAGACCTGCGCCACCAGGAGCGCTCCCTCTTCGACATCTCCAGCTGCATGATGCACAGCCTCCAGCCGTTCTTGCTTCTTCTTGGATTTGCACTCTTTTGCAAAGTGCCCGTAGAGATTACACTTGTAGCACTTGCCCTTGCATCGTGGTGTGCCCATCGACGTGAGCTTTCCACTAGAGTCACATGCATCACCGCCGCCCCGTGCCCCAGCCTGCTCCTTCTTCACATAGTGCTGTCCACCGCCCTTTGAACCGGACGTTGTGGACGTCTCCTTCATTCTACTCTTGTTCCGGGCCATCCACTCCTCTTCTGTCAACAGGAGCTTGCCCATCTTCTCCACCACCTGATCCACCGAGGGCTCGAACCCCTCCTCCGCGGCACGTAAGTGCCCAACAAGCTCCTCAATGCTCAGTTTACTCACATCCTTCGTGATCTCAATGGCCACGGCGATCTGGCCATAACGTGGTGGGACAACACGTAGAAATTTCTTCACCATCCTCTGATCGGTGATGCTCTCCTCGCCCAGACCCCTCAAGTCTGTAACAAGCTTCATTATGCGCATGGCAAACTCATCTATGGCTTCTCCTGGTTTGAACGTGAGGGACTCGAACTCAGCCAATAGTTTCTGAGCATTCACCTCCTTCACTCGATCTGCACCGAGTCTCATAGTCTTGATAGCCTCCTTAACTGTCTTCTTGTTCAGGAGCATCAAATGCATCTCCTGTGGAATGCCACGCAGCATGGCCCCGAGAGCCAGCTGATCACGCCGCCGTTCCATCTTTGTTGGATATGCCTCGATTGCATCCCAGAGGAACATGCCCTCCAGATTGCATTGAACATGGGACGCCCACTCTTGGTAATTCGTTCGGGTGAGCATCGGCCAGACCAGATTGCCCGCTGCCTGATTGAACGCCCGATCCATGGACTCCTTGTCGCCCATCGACGATATCTAGGTTCACAATGCCTCCTTCTCCAAGATGGTGATCTAGGTCACCCGACGTGCTCTACACCTCCTCCTCACCGGCAAACACCACCGTCTCCGGTCAACCGCGGCTCTAATACCACGTGTTGAACCGGAGCTCGCCGAGGAACGTCGCGGAACGTGATCGCCGTTGGCATTTCTTAGCGCAATCAATAGATTCAGGTTTAGAACCCGCCTCTAATGGCGGCGCCTCGAAATGCGCCATCGATATTCCTGAGTGGAACCACCATGTCGGTGATAGCACTAGGTCAATCAACGGTGATAGATCTTGCCATAGTTGATATTTCATCCGCAAGCGTACGGATCTATCATTGTAGCATTTCACCCGGAAGTATTCAGGGTATCGTTATTTATATTTTCCCAAAGGAGGGCATGTAAGTGATAGACTAGCATGGCATCTGAATATTGAATTATGAATGTGCAATGTCCATCTTAAAGAATAGTGTGACACACACATAGGAAATCCACCACAGAAGGATAAAGAAAATAGATAAAGAATAAATGAATAATCTAATGGAGTAGCTCTAATGTTTTAGTCATGGTCATACAAATGAATATAGTTAGGATCATATGCAACAATGATATAAGAATGGTTAGGTCTAGGATGACGGGGAGACCCCACCAGGTAGTCTGCTACCCACCAAGGCATTACGAACTCCTACACGGCTATGCGAACGTGGGGGATTACAAGGGCGGACTAGGCTGTCACGACTTAGCCGCCTACCCCCTCGACCGTGGCACTTGTTGTCATATTCGCGGGTACCCTAATATCCGGGCACCATGCCGCATAGAAAACCACTACTCTTGTCCCCCGGGATCCCCACCCTACGGATGGACGGACTAGAACAAGAGCAATCCCGAAGGAGCAACGAACCGTCATCCCACCTCTAATCATATTATGCATATGATGATCGATGAAGAAACGAATATGAACATGTCAAGATTATGATATGATGACTATATGCTAGTTCATATATCAAGATTATAACATGAACAATACTATGCTCTAATTCATAAGTTAGACCATGAACTAAATAAGACTTGTAATTAGAAGAATGCTCCATAAGAGATATATTACCAAATAGCTCTTTCTTCTAGGAGACAAGCCCTCCTTGTAGCTCTTCTCTACTCCAAGCTTCTAGCCAAATGAAGAAGAAGAAGAAGAAGAAGAAGTGAGGTGGTAGTGAGGTGTGGTGCTGTTGGTTGGACTCCTTGTGGTGTGTGTGGAGAGAGGGGGAGAGAGGGGGTACTTATACTTGGAGTAGAGGGACCTAAGTACAAGATTACACCCAAACCGACCATGAATGGCGTCTAGGTACACTTGAACCGGACCGCGCACCCCCGCACCGCCCTCCGGGGCATTGATTGAACCGCCACGCCGAGGTTGGGCCTGAACCGCCTCTGCAGCGGTGGTGCGGGCGCACCTGGGTCTTGTAGCGCACCCCCAGGCTTCGGCTCGGGCTGGGCCTCGGTGGGCTGGTTTGTTTCATCGTGAAAAGTCATGGTGCGGCGTGTCCCGGCCCGGTTCGACATGTGGGTCCGGTTTATCCCTTGGGCTTGATGTGTTCGGGTTTTACGCTTTCGGGGATGCGCCTTTCGGTCGGATTTCCACCGTATTTATATGTTTTTACGCAAAATAGTATTTGGAACACTACAAGAATCGTATCCCTTCGTTTCGACTCATACCCAATAAAGACCATCTTGGATGACCCGTCGAAAGTTTGCTCGGACACTGTGCTACACATCCAAACGTTCTCGAGATGACTCACTTTGTCGGTTTCTTCTTGTGCCATGCCTCATATGGAGTTAGATTGTCCAAAGACTTCGTGGGGCACCACGTTAAGAATATAAACTGCAGTTGACTTTGCTTCACCCCCAAAATTTTGCGAGGCATCTTCATGGACTTGAGCATGCACCTAGCCATCTCCACCAGCATGCGGTTTTCGACACTCCACTACACCATTACGTTGAGGAGTAAATGGTGTTGTGGTATAGTGCTTAATACCCCGATCATTGCAATAAGCGGTGAGCGGTGAGAGTTGAACTCTCCTCCTGCAATGCGTCTGAGCCCTTTCAACTTTGAATCGGTCTCAACTTACGCTCTATTCTTAACCTTCTTAAAGAAGTCCAAAGCTTGATCTTTAGTTTTCAACAACTTCACCCACATGTACCTGCTAAAATCATCAACTACTAGCAGGAAATAAGAACAACCACCAGGGGTCTTTGGAGTAATGTGACCACAAAGGTGCGCATGAACCCAGCTCTAGACACTTCTACGCCTGTAACTTCGAGGCTTTTGGAAATGGAGCTCTATGTTGTTTTCCACACAACCATCACAGATCTGCTCTACCCTCTTAATTTCGGGCAAGCCTTGGACCATCCTGTTACTACTAAGACTTCTCAAAGCTCTAAAGTTCAGATGTCCCATTCTAGCATGCCATTTCCAAGCAACATCATCAAACTTTGCTAACGAGACATATCGGTTCGGTGAGCCCAAACTTGGCGATTGTACAGCCTATTAGCGGTTCTAGGTGCAGATATCGGTAGATTCATATCTTGATCAAACACACATAGCCTCCCATCACCCAAAACCGACTTGAAACCCTTTTCTTCCTAACTGACCAAGACTCACAATGTTGCTTTTCAACTTTGGAATATAATAAACTTTCGGTCGGTACCTTGTGTTGTTGATGTCGATCACGGATCACAACGGACCCGATTCCTTCAATCTCGGCGTGTGAGCCGTCAAAACGCCGCGCGTACCCGAGCGCCATGATCAAAGGCGTGTCGGCATCGATCGGCTCGGTCATGTGATTGCTTGCGCCGGTGTCCGGCACCCAAACTCCTTACGGGCGTCGATGGGCACGACCCTCTCGGTCAGTGCGGGGACTGCGACACCCCGTGCAATAACGTCGCCGCGTGGCCATCAGCGAGAGCGCCACCATGATCACCATTGTCGGCCAGGCGCCAACAACGACATTCGCCTCTAGGCTGCCGGCGTTCTTCTTCTCCTTCTTAGGCCTTTTGCGGTCCTCCGCCCGGTGACCGTAGATGCCGCAATTCCGATACGGCCCTTTCTCCTTGGCGTGCCCTCGGGCGTCAACCTGATCTGACCCGAGGCGCCCGCCGTTTTGCCCTTTGAAGATATGCCGCCACTACCGTTCCCCGGACTTGTTTCGAGGCAGGAGGCGATGTTTGTTCTTCTCCATCCTCTCGTCCTCGGCCAGCGGCAAAGAATGTCCGGCCCCTGTCGATGATCTTCTCGGTCTCGGTCTATCCTCCGCCCGAGTGGAGGTGCCCGATCAAGTCGTCGATGGTCGGCTTCTTGAGATCAAGGAAGAGCTCGATGTTGACCACCACTTGAGAGAGAACCGAGGAGGTGCCACGCGCAAGAATTTCTTGACTACGCGGATATCCTCAATGGTCTCACCAAGGGTCTTGGCGTTGCCGGCGAGTTTGGTGATCCTCATCGAACTCCTCCACCGTCTGTCCTTCCTTGAGCGAGATTGTCCGAAGTCGCGAAGGAGCTACGGGCGTTAACTTCCTTCACACGATCCGCACCAACACGCATCACCTTCACCGCTTCCCATGCCTCCTTCACCGTTGCACGATGCCCAACCGACTACCACATCTCCTTCGGCATGGGGCGCTTGAAGCGCACTCATGGCTTGCCGATCCTGCGCGACCGCTTGGGGTTGGTCCCTGGGTCGATCACCCCCAAATCTCCAACTCCTCGTAGTTGCATTGCATCAACATCGCCCACTCCGGCGTAATTATCGCGAGTGAGCATGGGCCACATGGCGAGCTCTCCTTCACGCCGCCGCCCGAGCTTTGATTGTCGCCCATGGCGTCCGCCGCCGGTGTGGATCTTGGAATCACGAACTTCTTCTTTGGTGGCTCTCGCGGTGGGCTCACAGATCCGTCATAGTGCATCCACGGCTTTGATACGAGTGTTAGAACCGGCGGTCTATCACCGTCCTAGGTTCACCTTGTCCGCGATGCGGAGGTTTTAGTCGCGCGATCACCAACAAAACAGACACCGCGAGCGAGAGATGGCGAGGTTGTTTCACCGAGTATGGCGCAGCTTTGTCCATGCATTCAACACGACCTTATCTAGGCTGGATCCGCTCCCCCCACGACTAGATGCTTTGCGGTGTGGCTCATTCTTCGGTCCACCGCGCGACATGCCGCGGCATGCGGCCATCATGGCGAGTGCTCAAATGGTGCGGTCCCGGCGTCACGTGTGCATTCACCGTTCGCCCGAGGATTCTATGCTAAGTTACAAACATGTTTAACTCAACACTAGCTAAACTAATGCAACTAACATGGATACATAGCTTGACACGATTACAAACACCATGTCAACAAAAGTTACACCCGAACTTGTATGTCATTGAAAAATTGGTTGCGACACATTGTGCCATGACACAAACTTTTTTTTTACGTATGCCATTCCATCCATCTTACGTCGATTTCAACCGTGACATGTGGGCCCGACCCAGTGCCAAAGTCCAAAATACCCTGCTCTCATATCCTTGCCCTATCCTTTCTATCTCTGCAGAGTGGGGTCAAGTAGTAAGGGCCTTCTTCTTCCTCTTCAGCCACGGTCGTACCCCTACTCTGCCCCCCCCACCGGCCTCGTCACGCCCGCCCCGCCACCGGCCGCGCCCGCATCTATAAAAGACGAACATCATCTTCTTCACCGGTGCCACTCACCTCCCCCTTGCCTAGGCTGCAGCGACCCGCCCCCGCCCTAAGCGGCGCCATGCCCCGATTGCGGTGGTCGGGCGAGCTTCCTTCAGCGTGCTTAGCGCGATTTGCGTGGCGGAGGTAGCCCGCGCGCACACCCATGGTGGCTACTGGCGGGGGGCTCACTCGCTTTCGTCGGCGTCACGCCATGTTGCCTCAGCCAGCGTGGCGGTGGGTGACCCGATCGAGCTTGCACGGCCGTGACTATCTGAGCGATCTTGGCCATGGCGGCGCGAGCTCGCCGGTGCTACGGGCGTTGGTGAGGAAGAATGGCGTGCGTGAGCAGCCCGAGTAGCGAAAGCGGCGGAACCGACAGAATGCGACAAGGCGTTGCGGAGCAGAACTCTCTCATCCATGGCGCCACGGTCGAGCTCGATTTGGAGGTGGGGAAGATTGATTTGGCGGGAAACTCAATTCGGGCGGGGAAGCTCGATTCGAGCGTAGAGAGGCTCGGTCGGGCTGACAATTTGGAGAAGAAGGTGGAGCTCGTGTTAGGTCGTAGGTGGAGGCGGCGTGAAGGGCGGCGTGCTTGAGCTTGCCGCGTGTTTTTGTGTTTCTTCTTGGCGTTGCTTTTGCCTGCGTTGCTCGTCCGCTGCCCGTGCTTGCCGGGCGGAGGTCGGCGTGAAGGCCAACCGCCAACTTTGCCCGGTGAAGGCCGGCAGGCTCGTGCGAGCTTATGCAGGCCACATGCTCGGCGTGCTGCTCGTGCTTATGCAGGCCGCCCGTGCTCGCGTGCACGCCCATTGAGTTCACGGCAACAAGCGGTGGTTGGCCCAGCGGTGGCAGCCGGCAGGGGAGAGGAGGCGTGAGCAGCGGTGGTGGATTGCTGCCATGGGCTCTATTCGGCTACATGGGTCACATTTCGAAAAGAAGAGAAAGATACAAGGTTTGGTGGTCGACAAACGGGCCCGTAGTAGGGCAAAATGGTCATTTCACCTACACCGTTTGATACCGTTAGCACCAAAATCGGACAAGAATGGCACGCAGTAAAAGGAAGTTTACGTCATGGCACATAGGTGCGAACAAACTTTCCGATGGCACCACGGGTTGAACAACTTTTATAATGGCATATAGGTAAAACCATCCAAATAATCCCTCACCTGCCCATGCAAAAGCACAGGTCTAAGGCCGGCCCAATCTCACGAGATCTATGGTGCCGCCGTGTATGGGTGGAGCAGAGCGTTCAGGGGTTCTTCGACATTTGTGAGAAGGCCTTTTTCGTGAGCACAATGCTCGGGGGGACTGTCTTCCCTGCCAACTCCCCCCCGACACACACACACACACCCCACCCCGGGTTCGAAGTTTTTAAAAAATAGTAGTGTATGTTTTTTCTGATATATCAGAATGTGCATGTTTTTGTTCTTTATTCATCACTAGAGATGGATCGCAAAAACATGTCTCCTAATGGCCCTTCTTCTAGACTCGTGTAGCCAATACGCATATCCAATGCTCCTGATTAGGGATGTATTTTGGCTACCCTGTCTCTTTGGTCATCATCAGCGTTCAGCGATGCAGATAGCTAAAACTAAGGTCAGTACTCAGGACACGTTTTGCCAAGACCTGTCTATGTTGACTGCCAGCACGAGTGGGAATTAATTATGCACCAAAAGTGTCTTTACATCCCTAACACTTCCAAGGTGAGTAGGCAGGGTCTCACTACGAAGTCTTTCACTAGTCTCTCTAATAGGTTAGCAGCTGCTAGGTTTCAACGGCTAGGCGAATGGAGGCCCCCTTTCAAGACTAGCACACCTGACAGCAGACCAGCACACAGCTTGATAGGCAAGGAAGCCATTCTAGAACCGAGGTCCCCCTTTTGCGCTGAATAAATTCAGTAACTACTAAACAAGATTAGAGAATACTAGCTATACGACTAAGGCTGTGCCCATATTGACACTCAAGGCTGTACTGTCTTTCTGGGTTGCCGCTTTAAGATTCAGTCCTCATGGAGGGCAAACTAGAGCACCCAAAAAGGCCCAATGCTCTAGCCCCCTTCTTTCCATATTGCTCAGCAGCACCTTATGTCCATGTCATTCAACATCATCATCTTGATCATTGATCCATATGTCATTAATCAAAGTTAACATTATATTGTTTGGTTATTGCAAGCTAAGCAAAGCTATCCATATGCATGAACCCATGGTAAACAAGTTATAAGGATATCAAAAGTACTAGGTAAAGTCCTTAGCATCATATTAGACACATGCATATGAAAGTGATTAAATGGTTATTGGGTAATCAAGGAAACTCATGTTAAACTTGCCTCTAATGTTTGCTCCATCTTTCCAGCTTTTCCTTCTGAACCTTCCTCGCATAACTCCTCTTCTATCGGTAGCAACAAACATCACAAGCACCTGAACACGAACCTAGAAACAGTACACCAATCATTACAAAAATAGTCTATAAAAGGTTTTGAAAGCGTATGAATTGTTCTATGATCGCAAGCGCACAAAACCAACCAAAAAACAGGAGGCACGATTAAAAGGTGTGAGAGTTGAAGGGTATATGTAGAAGGGATTGGATTCATGTGAACAAGGTGGATTTTAGACTAGAAGAAACATATTGTGGCAAAAAGAACATGATGTTTTGACAATTGATAGGCGGGAACGAGATTGCAACATGGGACTTTGTGGCTGTTGACATCGTAGGAGCAACGACAAGGTGATGGTTATGTCGTGGGTGTTGCAGATCATATGGCCAAGAAAAGTTGTGGAGATGTGTATAAGTATATGTTACTCTTTGTGGTTGAAGGGATCGATCACCGGAGTGGCAAATCATTGGGAACGCACATTCCAACCGCATCAGCGCTGCTGCAGGACAGCAAGGATATCAAGCAACAAAAGGTTAATATTTCTTCCATATTTAATGGTATGACCATGAATCTATGCAGGGGCATGTGCAACTATATAAAGGTTATTTATACCAAAGGATGCATCAAGGGGTTCAATGGATCAACGGGAACGTTGTTGCCAAAAAACAGGGTGACTGCTGTTTGGACAGGCCGGGTAACATGGATTTCGTTATGGATACCTCGGCCATCGGGGATTGGATACACAAAAGGACTTGTAGGATCATGTCCAAGGATGTTATGGACATGTAGGTTCAAGGGTTTGATGATTTGGTCAGTGGATTAGCGAGGAACGCCAAAAGCACACAGAGCTGAAATCTGTCAAGGCAGCAGGAACAGCAGGCACGGTGATGACCATATCTCTGATTTCACAAATCCTATGGAGAAAAACCTTTTACAGAGGCGTGTTCAAGGATGTCATACACAACTCCACCAAAGGGTTTGATGATTTGAGCCACGAAACAGCGAGGAACGCCGATTCCGTAAGCATCAGCAACACTGGCCGTGAGGACACAACACATATCACGGGCAATCTTCGTCGGGGATCGACCATACATCATCTAAGGTACTTGATATGCAGCAAGGATCATGAGAACATGATGGGGATGGTGATAGAGTGTTCTCACCTAGGGGGATGGCTTGGTGGAGCGATGAGACGCGGGTCCATGACAGCCGATGACGCCGATGCGGGCTTGCGGGGCTTCCTTCTCGTTCGGTTGATCGGGGCGGCCATGGGGGGAGGAGGAGGAGGTGTAGGGGCGTCTCTCCTCTGTTCTTGACGTGGGCAATGCAGGGGGAGGCATGAGGGGGCTGGTGGAGTTGTATATGAAGGGTGAGAGGATGGGAGATGATTGGGTGGGAAGGTAAGGGGTCAACACTTGATATTTTTCTTGTTTTGGTTGATATTTTGTGCAAGATGGAGAGGGCTGTCATGGGGTGACATGGGAGAATGGAGAGAAAGAGTTATAGGGCTGGTTACACTTGATTTTAGATCACAAGGGACAGGAGGATGGTTGGGCTTTGATCCGGGGCGATGGTTAAGCCACGGTTTGGACCCGATTCGGCCTGAAGCAAAGATAGAGTTATAGGGCTAGCTACTTGTGGTCTTTTTGGGTTGTGGGCTTTGCTCGAGAGAAGATGTATAGGAGAGACTCCATTGAAATGTTTCCCAAGATGAGGTAAGGATAGAGAAGAATAACCCTATTAGAAAGAAGGAACAAAGTTAGGGTTTGTGAGAAGATAGATTGACAACACATAAAAGATTTTTGGAACACGGATCAAGAAGTATGGTTTCCAAGGATTTGATCATGGTTTGAAGATATGGAAGTTTTATGAAGGGTATTGAGAGATAAGATTTGGATTAAACCCTATACGCATTTTTAAAACATTTAAACTCTCATTTTTCATACAAAACACTATGCAACGGCATGAAATGCAACAAAACAAATTAATTCATTATAAAAATTTAGAAACACACATTTTTCACTATCTAGAATGTCAACAACTAACTAAAGTTGATAAATTTTAGTAAATAATAAAATCATTTGTTATTATTTAGTGTTTTCTATGCACAAACCAAAATGAAAATTTTGGGGTGTGACACTCTGGTTGGTAAATGCCGATGTCGCGCATGATGTCGCCAGCTAGTGTGGTCTCGTGATGACATCGGCATGATGTCATCATTGACCTAATGGGGTCGTGACACGTGTCGAGCTATGGACACGGGCACGTGGCTCGGTTGGGCTCCAACCGGGCTCGGTCCACCATTTGGGGTTAGCTGGGTTGGTCCATGGTGGACAAGTGGGTGCGGTCCATGGACCAACATAGGATTCATGGTGCACGCGTCCACCTCTCCATCTGCTCCTCTTGGCTCATGTGGAACTGGTCCACACGCTACGTAGCCCCTCTTCTCTCCCTCTTTCATGTCGCTTCTACCACGCGTATGGCGCTGGGCACGCCACGGCGAGGACGAGTGGTCGGGCGATGAAGTGGCTCCGTGAAGTTCTAAGGCCTCCCGCGCTCCGGTCTCTAGGATCTGACAAGACGGCGCTGGCAAGAGGGCGGCTTAGTTTCTCGCTCAGCGGCTGATAGGCGCAAGAAGAGTCTGCCCTCGACGGCGGCCGGGGTCGCTACAGCGCTGTGTCAACAAAAGACGCGAATAGCGGCCGGCCATCATCGATTGGGCTTGAGTACAAGGTATAGGAGGCGCGGCCAACGACCAATCGCCACGCAGTCCACGCGCCGCAAAGGCGCGCGGTGAAGCCCGCCGGCTGCCGTGGCCGCGGCGGTCCAAGGCAAGACGGGCCTTGGTTCAACCGAAAGCCCGGCCAGGTGCGTGAGGTGATGGCGCAGCCTCGGCCGCTCGCTCTTGAGTCCCGGGTGGCCGGGAACGCCGGGAACGGCGACAAGGCGGTGGTGCTACCAAAAGCGACCGCGCCCGGCGGCGAGTTGCTAGGCTAGGGTCTCGAGGCCCCCGTGGGCCGAAAGGTAGTTGATTCTCGCATCCCGACGCGGCGACATCACGGCCCAGAGGTCCGTGGAAGCCCTAGGTCGGGTTAGGCCGGAACGGCGGTGGCGTCCATGGACGACTCCGTGTCGGCGTCCATGGCGGCGTGCCTTGCGGCACGGGCGTTCCCCGAAGCTACTAGGGGTTCGACAAGGCCGCGGCTTGGCTTGAGGGCGTGCGCCGCATGCGCGTCCGTGCCTAACTATGGCCAAAAGAGCGGTGCCTTGTCTCCTCCACGTTGGAGAACGTGGCGGCAAACATGGTTGTGAACACACGATGGCGGGGTGGATGCGGGTGGGGCACTCACCGCGGGCGCCGGCGAATGTGGCGATATAGCGGCGGTCGTTGGCGGCCGTGACGAGGTGATGCCGTGCAATGCCGATCCCTTGCCGGGCGGAAGGTAGCCGTCGGGACAGCGACCTCGCTCGCGAGCTCTCGCGGTGGCGGGCATTGCTGGGGCCCGGCGAGACGCGGCTCCCTTCTCTTCCTCCCTCCTTCTCTTCCCTTCTCCTTCCTTCTCCCTATCTTCCCTCTTGGTTTTGGTCGGGATGGCGACAGTTGGTGGAAACCCTAGCGCTCCCAAGGGGGTGTTTTTATAGGGCGGCGGCCATGGCGGGTTGGTGGATGGCGAGGGCGGTCAAAGGTGGTTGAGGCTCCAGGATGGGGTTTTGGTGGTCGCGGCTTGTGGCTGGGGATAGGCGACGTGGCGTGGCTCCGGCGAGCCCAATTTGGTCAAAAGAGGGACAAGGCCACGGTGCGGCATGGCGGCGAGGTGCTTTTGGGTCGGGGCCACGCCAAGGGCATGACAATGCGCCCTTGGTAAACTGCGTGGCATCCGAACGGACCACGGGGTGGTTGCTCTCTCTTGCCCCTGTCTTGGGTGGATGGGATGGACGGGGGCCTTGGATTTCTTTTTCCCGGTGCAGCACGCGCTTGTGCGTAATGCAACGGCAGAGGAGGTGAGGGGAAAAAGAAGGAGATGACAGGTGGGGCACTTGCCTGCGTCAGCGTGACGTCAGCATGGGGAAAAGGCAACGATGCTGGTTCCTCCTCACGCGCGAGCTGGCTGGGCCTTGGCCTGCTTGGATGGGCCGTGCGAGCGCTGCTGGGCTCGGGTGCGAGGGCGAGCTGGCCGGGGCTGGCTTCCTAGCTGGGCCGGCTGGTTGTGGCAGGGCCTGCTAGGCTTGCGTGTAGGTGGGCTGGGCTGGCCTGGCCAGTAACGCCGGTCTGCCTTCTTCCTTTGCCCCTTTCCATTTCCTTTCTTATTTCTTTATTTACTTCTTGGTATTTCTATATGCATATACATTGTTGCCAAAATGTATACACCCTAATGGGGTCTCACTAGGGTCTCTAGGGTTTTGGGATTCCATGACCAAGGGAATGGCAACAAGACAAAAGGTTTAATCATAAGAGTTGGCATCTCAATTATTATTACTTAAGCATAAGTTAGCATTTGATTTTATTATGCAATACATAAAATCAAATGAAAATCCAAATCACACTTGTAATTAAATATGCAAATGCAACAAAAATAAATCTAGTAGGTGCTATTTGTGCATCTAGGAAATGTTTCCCTACATGACATTTCACCATTCATAGGGTATTTAAGAAAAATTTTGTTGGTTGCAATTTTTAGATTTTGAAATTTCGGGTTGTTACAACATCCATTCGTTTTTTACTTTTTAGTTGACATTGGTTAGTTATAAATTGAAGTGCATGATATAGTTGAAAAGATAGGAGGGAGCACACACACTGTCTATTACGAGTCCTGGCCCAAATGTGTCATTGTGTTCAGGAACTGAAATAATGACAGATCTAGACTCTTCATGTTTGCTACGGCACGCACAAAAAAAAAAAAAAAAAAAAAAAAATCATGTTTCGTTCTCTTTTTCAGGGAACTCAATAAAGAGTGAATATCCTTTTATGTAAATTCATGGCATACAAGTGATGACTTCAATAAATGAATTTGGACTGAAAATATAAAACCAAAAAAAAAAAACTGTGGGATAGAAAGAAGACATACTCCATGCACGAGATGCAGGTATATAACTATACATATCCGCAGGATTGACACGTAAGTGTGAGATCGTGGGATTTAACACCTCAAGAGCCACGTGACGGCATGAGCAAACTAACCTTGTGGTGCGAGCCAAGAGGAGGCAGCAGTGGTGGAATCCACATTCCCTGCTCCATGAGCACCCCCCAGCGTCAGCTCTAGGCACTAAAGCAGAAAGCAGCAGGTGGAAGGGAATGAGCCAGCAACCATGGCAGCTTAGGCGCGGCAGTAGGATGCTGCCATGGTGCTGCAGTAGGCGTCCCTAGTAATAATGTTGAGTTCGGAGGAAACACACAGCGCCTCTCACCACCTCGTGTCACCGTCTGGCCATCTGTGTGTATATATAGCCCTAGCCTTGATATATGAGCCGTGTCCAACACACTGTAAGCCAGAATACCGTGAACGACGTATACTTTAGAAATCCGTCTGGCCTCAACCCGGGTGCACGAGTGGTCAACTCCGAAGATGTGCCAGTCAATTTGATCTGTAATTGACAAGGAGAAAAACATGATCAGTATTTTAAGGCGGAACAAGCTGGTGTTGCCAGACAGTTCCGAAGCATTGGGGTGTCAAATTGCATCGCAAGATTTTTTTTGCGAAAATGGCGAGAACGGGCATCCCCGTCGAGTTTCGTACATTTGTTCCTACCGAAATCCAAAAGTCTTGAAACGCGCCAAACACGAGTTTTAGACCAAACGGGGATGGATGGGTACGTTCGTTGCGAAAAATTCCACCGCATGATTTTAGTTGCGAAAGTGGCGAGAATGGGCATCCCCGCATGATCAGTATTTTAAGGCGGAACATGTTGGTAGTTAACTAGTTTGGAGTGATGTGGAGGGAATAAAATGACTAAACTCGCTAGCAATTCACTAATCGCTAGCTCAGAGCCTTGAAAGTGAGTGTGCTGAGTGACCTCCGCTCTGACAGCCAATACATACCCGCTTAGTCACGTAGAGGGTGACCTTATGGTTCTAATGGAATTAATCTTATGTCAATTAGATTTATATTTATTTTTCTATGGATCGTCAGAAGATGTTGAATGAACAAGTACATGCATGCACTTGGGCTACTAGCTTGTACTGTAGGCGTGCAACAGCTTGGCGTTAAATCATCAAACGCCGACGTAGCTTGGCGTTATAATAATGTCGTCTCTTATGAGTTCACCTTTTATTTATACTACTTGTTTGTTATCTGATGAAATTTCATGCACCTGAAATATATCAACTTTTTTTATGATTATGTAGCTATAGAAGGAATTATAATAATGTCGTCTCTTATGAGTTCACCTTTTATTTATACTACTTGTTTGTTATCTGATGAAATTTCATGCACCTGAAATATATCAACTTTTTTTATATAAATGTCGGAACAAATATGCAAAACTCGACGGGGATGCCTGTTCTCGCCACTTTCACAACTAAAATCTTGCAGTGGATTTTTTTTCGCAATGAACGCATACACATCCACCCCCCGTTTGATCTAAAACTCGTGTTTGGCACGTTTCGAGACTTTTGATTTCGGTCGGAACAAATGTATGAAACTCGACGGGGATACCCGTTCTTGCCACTTTCGCGAACAAAAATCTTGCGGTGCAAGTTACATAGCAATCGACTAAATAGTCGATTCCTACAGGTGAATCGGTACATGCAAGTATTAAAATCAGCAATTCCATAAGAAGCGATATTAAAAGCACAAACAATCGATTCTATTGATGGCAGAGACTATAATGAATAAAGCATTGAATACTGATGGGTCCACATATGAGCCGAACGAAAGAGGACACGTGATCGGCTATCGCTATCGATTGAGCTAGCATAGCATTCAAATAAGAGCGCATGCCAATAAAGGGTGTGTTTAGTTCCCATGCGAACCCAAAAAGTGAACCTAAAAAGTGCTACACAGATTGTGTCACATCGAATCTTTTGACGTATGCATGTAGTATTAAATGTAGTTAAATCAAAAAACTAATTGCACAGTTTGGCTGAAAAGTGCGAGACGAATCTTTTGAGCCTAATTAGTTAATGGTTAGACAACAATTACCAAATACAAACGAAAAGTGATACAGTACCCTAACCCAAAATATTTTAGCTTGCATGGTAACCGAACACCCTCAAAGATAAGAATCATCAATTAAATGAATCTAAATCGAGTATCTATCAACAAGTTTGGTGCACCGATGCAGCAACTGAAGATAAACGAGATAGAAGCTTTTCGATTAATGAATCTAATCTAATCAACTCGTACACTAAAAGCCTACTATGCTTGGTTGAGATCGAGATAGAATAATCCAAAAAATAACGCAACAACAATTCATCAAATGGCAAGATTAATCGATTAAGCTTTTAAGATGAAACACAAAGATGATAATAAAGCCGATCTATCTTGATCTCAACTGGATAAAATGTGGTAATATTATAACTAATAAAATCAATTATAAAAACCGATAACTTGATTAATCAAAACTTAATAAGCATGAATCTCATGAAACTTAGATCAATCGGGATAACTAATTCACAAGGTAATTTGTAAGAGGTTGGTGCCCCAATGCAACCTTACAAACAAACAAGTGAATTGGTAACTAATCGGTATCAAAGATTATAAGAGGTTGGTGCCCCAATGTAGCCTTACAAAATAAGATACAAATTGTGTCGGTACTCACAAGCAACTTGGAGGTCGATTCCTCAATGTAGTCCAAGCATGTTGAAGAACTTCGATGGAAAGCTAAAGTAAACCTAATGCTAAAAAGTGTAAATTGTGTGTAGATTGATCATGGATCCATTTTACAATGGCGGGTCTCATATTTATACCCCGGGCTTGACACAAGTTTTAACAAAATATGACTTAAAACAAAAAGAAATATCCTTAACCGACGATGATAACTTGGCCTCCAATCTTTCCCTTTTTGTTGGAGTCCGCATTGCTTCCTTCCTTTCACACGGCGCGCATCGGCAGACGTCACACCATAAAAATAGTCGATTCCTTCTCCTTCTCGGAATTTAGCCGATTCCTTCTCCTTCTCAGAATTTAGCCAATACCTTCCTTCTCCGATTGACACCTAGATGAGTTTTTTCCTATGAATAATTTCCCTCATTTGCTCTGCTCCAAAATCTGGTGTCAACAGGAGTCCTACATTCTCACTATCCTTCACAGGGCTGGACATGATGAGAGAGAGTAGGTATCTCGATTTTCTTCAGGTGTGCTAGCCATGGTGAAGAGACCATCACTTCATAAAATAAAAATTATCAAAGCTTGTTGCCGAAAGCTTTATGATGGCTGCATTCTTGAATCATATATGGCGCTCGGCGTTTATGGTATTGTTAGCTGCACAGTACTAGCAGGTCAATGGTCAACAAAAAGAAATGTTTATGTGTTTCTACGCCACTTGGCTACTCTAATTTGCACTTGTCACCATAATTTCTCAAATTAAGACCAGCTTTTTTTCATCACATATAAAAAAAAAAAAACTATATAGGTTCTCAAACCAACAACATCCCCAAGAAAACGATTTAAAGAGGCGGGCAATAATAAAACCAGCCAACCCAAGAAATGGAATTCTAGGGACGCTGTCTTTGGGCCTGCCCCTGGAACAATATTTCTCTTTGTTTTTCTGTTTTTTGTTTTATTGTATAATTCCTGAAAGATTTGTATAAAATCTAGTCACATGAACTATATCAGTTTATATCCTAAAACCATATATAAGTGATCTTATGAAGCCATATAGAATTAGTCCTATAAACCGACATACAATGATCTTTTAAATCATTATACAAGTAATCTCATAAATCCACATACAATAATCATGAGTAAAATGCAACAGAGATACATTCACTTTTGAGGTGGTGTCGCCTAACCCCATCAACTTTAAAACAACATTTTTAGGTTTTTAAACTCTTTAAGTAGTTCATCGGAGGTCCATACCCCTTCATTCAGGATGGAAATGGTATGAAAATATCTTGTACCAAATCGCATCGTTTTTTCCACATTTAATCTGATTGAATTCGTATTTTCGGTCAAATCCGACTTCAGTTTGAAATACGAAACATAAAAATCAAATTTGGAACAAAATACGATTTAGAACAAAATACTGAAAACATAAAAATCAAATTTTCGGTCAACCGTTTTCAACTTTTCTATTTTAATTAGGAATATCCCAAATTATAAATTCGGTTTGGCCCAATACACACAAGCTCAATTTTTGTATAAGTTTAATATCTAGTGCTCAAAATATATTAGCTTAGGTCATACGCTTGTTAATTGTTATGCACCTGGTCCTATCGGTCAGTCTTTCGTATTTATTTTTGACTGCGTTCAAAATAATTCCGCTCGAAATGGTTCATTTTCAAACACTCGATTTTCTGTAAGTCGTTCATGTTCATTTACGTGTCGGCTTCACCGTTTATGCTTTTGTTTTTGTATTTAAATGTAAAAGAGTTTTTGGACCATTTTCATCCTTACCCTTCATTTGATCTTTAGATTTGATGTGAAAGCACGGTCACCGGTGTGTTTACAAAAAAAAAAAAAAAAAAAAGTGTGTTTACATTTGCAAAAACAACCACTACCGAAAAACACTCTTGCCGAGTGTATTTTATCGGGCACTCGCATAGAACATCTTTACCGAGTGCCAAATAAAAAAACACACGGCAAAGAAAAAAACACGGGTAAAGATGTATTTTTACCGAGTGCAAAAAAAGGCACTCGGCAAAAGAACACTCGTGCCGAGAGCCAAAAAAACACTCGGCAAAGACCCTCTTTGCCGAAAGTGCCAAAAAAAAAGCACTCGGCAAAGAGGGCAAAATAGTTTTTCAAATTAGTTTTTTTTAAACGAATTCAAATAAAAAGTTGTCAACTACAAAGTTTCATAACTTTTTTGAGATCTATATTTTTCATTTAGGAAGTTTTTTCCATTCGAGGTGTTTTGAAAAATTTGAGTTTCTTCAAATTTGAAATTTGAGAGATTCAGACCTAGTTTTTGCATGATAAGATGAATTCAAACCAAAAATTTCTACTACAAAGGTTCATATCTTTTTGAGATTTACAAAAGTTTACTTTGGTCATTTCTTCATTTGACAAAGCGTTAGTAACGTTGTTCACCAAACCTACATCTCTCTCATATCCTCTCATATTTTCATGTAACAAGAAGAGAGATTAATAAGATTTACTTAATAATGTTACTTAAACTTTGTCAAATGAAGAAATGAATAAAATAAACTTTGTAAATCTCAAAAGATATGAAACTTTGTAGTAGAAAGTTTTTTTTGTTTGAATTCATATTATCGTGCAAAACAAGGTTTGAATCTCAAATTTCAAATTTAAAAAAATTTGAATTTTTCAAAACACCTCGGATGGAAAAACTTCCTAAATGAAAATTGTAGATCTCAAAAGTTATGAAACTTTGTAGTTGACAATTTTTATTTGAATTCATTTAAGGTCTCCAAAACTGATTTGAAAAATTGGTTTGCCCTTTTTGCCGAAAGTGCCAAAACAAAGGCACTTTCGGCAAAAGATCTGTCTTTGCCGAAAGTGTTTTTCCCCCGACACTTCGGCAAAAGATTTTTCCAAACCAGTTTTTCAAATTAGTTTTTTAGAACCTAAACGAATTCAAATAAAAAGTTGTCAACTACAAAGTTTCATAACTTTTTGAGATCTACACTTTTCATTTAGAAAGTTTTTTTTCCATCCGAAGCTCATTTAAAAATTCAAATTTTAAATTTGAATTTTTCAAACGAGCTCGGATGGAAAACTTCCAAAGTAAAGATTGTAGATCTTGAAAAGTTATGAATCTTTGTAGTTGAACACTTTTTGATTTGAATTCGATTAGCACCCTCAAAAAGCAATTTTCTCTTCGTTTAGTACGATATTTGAGGAACTAAAACTAGCTATTGACACAAGCGATGATGTAGTGTAGTGGTACAACAGTTGGTGCTTGAGTGGGAGGTCCCGGGTTCGATTCCCCACGACCGTACATTTGCAAAATGTTGTGAAAAAAATAGATTGTTACAAGGTGGGTGGTCAGTGGTCTGACTGGTGGGACCCTCCTTGATTTTTAAAAAAAAAATTTGCTATTATTTTTTTGTTTTTTTTTGGGTTTTTTCGCATTTTCTCTTTGCCGAGTGTTTTTCTTTGCGAGTGTTTTCAACACTCGACAAAGGTGCCGAAAGTGCCCGATAAAAACACTCGGCAAAGAGGCTCTTTGCCGAGTGCTTTGCCGAAAGTGTTACACTCGGCAAGCCGAAAGTGTTACACTTTCGGCAAGCCGAGTGTTTTGACACTTCGCAAAGGGCCCGAGTCCCGTAGTGAACCCCGTGTTTCTCGCCTTCCATGCAGGCGACTGGTGGGACCCTCCTTGATTTAAAAAAATTTGCTATTATTTTTGGGTTTTTTCGCATTTTCTCTTTGCGAAAGTGTTTTTTCTTTGCGAAGTGTTTTTCAACACTTTCGACAAAAGGTGCCAGTGCCGATAAAAACACTCGGCGAAGAGGCTCTTTGCCGAGTGCTCTTTGCCGAAGTGTTACACTCGGCAAGCCGAGTTTTTGGCAAGCCGAGTGTGTTTTGACACTCGGCAAAGGGCCTGAGTCCCGTAGTGAACCCTGTGTTTCTCTGTCTTCCATGCACTCATCCCTAGGAGAGGAGCAATATGGTGTCCGCCCAGCAAGCAGCGTGAGCGCGTACTCACCATACTGGCATGCAAGCCGGCAGTCCAGCAAGCGCGGCATAGGTCCCGAGCAGGCGAGCACAGCCAGGCCAGTGCGTAGCAGGTCCGTGCTGCCGATGCACTGCTCGCTTACAGCCGTGGACCTGGCCAAGTCAGCGGTGCTGCAGGGCACCGATCTGCGGTTCACCGATTGGATCATCGAGAGGCTGTTGGAGGTGAACCTGACGAGGGCTCCAAGGAGCGCTAGTCAGCCTGGGCATTCGGTATTACCGAACCGATCGGTTCGGTACTTCGGTTCGTCGGTAAATTCGGTTCCTAGAAAACAGGTACCGATCGGTTCCTTGGAAAAATTGGTACCGAGGGAATTCGGTTTCGGTACTTTCGGTTCGATTCCGGTATTTACCGAAAAGTACCGAATTAATCAAAGTGTCATGTAATTGCTTGTTCAAAAACTAATTTTAACATGATTTCATAGATAATTATGGTGTCAAATACATACATATAGAAGTTTAAGAGTAGAATACCACAAATACATAATATAATAGTCTAAATTAGTACAATTAATAATATAACAACACTCACACTCAACACATTTCTGTAAATTCGGTACCAGTTCGGTACTTCGGTTTACCGAGGTACAGAACCGAATATACCTCGGTAAATTCGGTTCCTGAGAACTAAGAACCGAATAGGAACCGAATTTTTCGGTTTCGGTTTTTCGGTTCGGTTCTCGGTAATTCTCGGTTCGGTTTCGGTTTTCGATAAATTGTGCCCAGAGCGGCGCTAGGACACTGATTGGAGCGTGCACAGAAAAATTAAATTTTTGTGTTAACGTATTTCAGTGTGTATTTTTAGACCGTTAGAAAAATATTTTTCTAATGGGATTCGTATTTTAAATGCGTTTTTATACGCACGGAAGAATTTGAGTTTACAGTAGTGCGTGGTGGCTTGACGGGGGGAGCGATTTGAGCCGCATGTGATGGGCAAGCTCGTGGACCTCATCCAGCGACGGAGCCAGCACCGGGCTAGCCGGGCTCTAGCCCCCCTCACGCAAGCCCGGTAATCAAGGTTAATTACTGTAGTAAAATTAAAAATCACGATTAAATCTTCCCGCAAATCAACATCTCCATTGTTTCAGCCCCTAAAATTATTTCCGGCCGTTATCGACCTCATCAAGAGCTCCGTTACCGCAGTTCATTGGGGCGAGGGACGTTGGGCGGTATGCATAATGTGTCGTGGTCGGCAACAACGACATCATCCTGCTAGCGCGGAGCGCGCGGCGCTCATGGACAGCCACAACTAGGTGATCCGACACAACAGTGCACCCGCGGACGAGGGCAGGTAGGCACACAGCACGTTGGCGCCAAGACCAGCCTAGCGGTCGTCGACACCAACGTCCTAAGCGGAGCACGGCGCGCACCAGCTGCCGGTACTATCGCGTCTGTGCGCGTGGACTAGAGATTCCACGAAGGGAAACGTTAGGTACAAGGTAATGATCAACTTGGACTAGACGTGTAATAATGGACACTCTTTCTGCATCTTTCATTGCTGTGAGCGTGTGCTAACTATGCATGCAAAAACGCCAAATGCATGTAACGGAAGACGACACAATCTTGACCGCTGGGCAAATACTAGCGTTGCACTACGGATCGGTCAAAGTCCGTCGCTCGTCCACCCGCACGCCTCATGCACCCCGTTTCTACCGGCACGTTCGAGTCGTTGTGGAGTGTAGTGACCGCCACCCATCTCCGACAATGCTACTACTCCACCACTGATACAGTCCCATCGAGTGGCGCAAGCAGAACGTGGCATTATGGATCGGTCAAAGTCCGTCGTCCACCCGCACGCCTAGAAGGTCCTAAAGCGGGCGCCACATGCAGACCGGCCAGCTCGAGTCGCTGTGGACTGTAGACCCAGGCCCTGTCCGTAGTGATTTTGCTATCGATCTCACCATTGATCAGGGGCGGATTCACAGGTTATGCAAGCCGGGCCACCGCATACCCTGGGTCCAGCCGTCATACACCCATAATAGAAATTTTATTAAATGTAAAAAAAGAGAACTATCTCCTCGTGTTCCCAGGCCAGGCGTACCTAGAGTCGCGGCCCTATTGCGCGTCGCCGCGGGTGACCGGACGTAATTGCGGCCCACTGCTCGAAGTCGAAATACGGAGAGTCAGCAGTGCGCGAGGGCAGGGCCGAGGGCGCGACGCGACCCGGCGACCGCGCGAGGGCAGGACCGGGGCACCGGGCTGACGCCGTGACGCGATCTGGCCATGACGCTAGTATTTATAGTCTCTACTGACTTACTTTTTACTCATAAGTATTTCGAATATGTTAGAACTTGAAAGTAAATTTTGTATATGAGAACTTGAAAGTAAATTTTGTATGTCAGAACGAGGTGGAGGTGGCCACTGGGGAGGCTGCCCTGGCTGGGAATAACGGAGGTGGTCAGAAAACATGCCCGCCTCCATTCAAAAAGGGTGACACCACGCAAAAATCCATTCTGCAGTAGTGATACTTATGACCCTCTTGAAAATCCCCTCACTCTGTGATGGTTGGGTCGGCTTAATTAATATCATTAGATAAATCGTAAAAATATTTTTTATAATAATTTATTTAGTGATAGAAATGTTGCTAATATTTTTATAATGGTAGTGAAATTTTAATAAAATTGACCAACAAATATCTCGTAGCGTCCTTTTTTTTTTTTGACTGAGAGATTAGATGTTGGGCCTGATGCCCGAGTCGATGGCTAGGCAGGCTAGCATTTAGACAAGACATGTCACCGTGTTACTGTGTCGGTGTTCACAAAGAGTCGTGCTAGGGCTGACGCCACAGTTGACCCAGCACCTATAAGACGCGTGCGTTGGTGTTATTTGTGCTGGGTGCAAGGACATAGTACATGAGTAGCAGCTCATCACGTGGGGCAAGATGCCGACGACAGGCAGCCGCCACGGAATTCCACCCATGCTTTTGTCGTTGTTGCTGCTGCTTCTTCTCTTCAATGGATGTCCTGTTCCTTGCTGGGGCGAACTGAGGGACAGTGCACCTCCGGCGCCGGCCCTGGCGGCGGCGCCGCCCCCAAGTTTAAGTTTTAAAACCACAGGTAATACGTCGCTTTTAACATGTAAATTTACAAGACCCCCTTCTGGACAAACACTTGCTAATTTCTCATGACATCGTTTTGCGCCGCCTCTCAGGGTTTTAACATGAGTCGTATGCGCGATACGGGCTGCGTCCACGGGAGTATTACCCCAAGTGAGTACATATATACACTTTCTATGCATCTATATCATCGTAATATTGTGTACGGTTCGACGATTGCACAATTGGATCAATTTGTGTTATGAGAAATCACCTATTTGCGCAAATTAAAACTGGTACCATCCATATCCGGACATCTTTTGTCTGCAGATTAAATTTGTTCCTTCATTGCTTGGAAATATACGTAGCTCTCCCTCAGTCCTGAAATACGATTCATTATGACTTGTAGAATATGTACTAGAATATCAGCACTACTTAAATTATTATTAGAGGCTTTTTGGTAGAGCAGCTGTATCCAAAACCATTTCTAAAAATGGTTCCAGAGTTGATCCACCTCTATAAATCAACTTTTAGAGGAGGGTGGTGATTTCAATTGCCTCTAAAAATGCCTCTATGTCTAACGGTGGTTAGAAATATAGTCCACCTATAAAAGTAGGGTGCAACACGAAAAAATCATCACTTTTAAAGTTATCTTGAATGAAGATGATCTTTTTAAAGCTCAAAGCGATCGACAAATTTATATTTGAACAATACTTTTTGATATAAATTCGTTTTTAAGGTCTCAAAATTTGTATTTTGAAATTTAAACAATCTCAAATGGAGACACCCTAAAAAAAAAAAAGTTGTATTCCTTTATTTACTAAATCCAAGACTTTGTAGTTCAAAGGTTTTTGTTTTTTGAAGTCGCTTATGAGCATAAATAGGCAATACAAGATTTGTAAAAGTTAATACAAAATGATAGCTTCTATACTTTTTTTTTTGACAACATTCTATACTTCACTTGGCCACTGTTGACTGTATATCCCGGTGTTAAAGGTAGACTAGCACGAGCCGCATTCACGAGAAAGCATTATTATTTGTGATGCGCGTCAGTGAGGGTTCCTTGTGGGCTTCTTCTGGATTATAGAAAAATTGTTATTTTTATGCTTATTTTTATTTTCAGGAAAATAATTGCTAGAGAAAAGCATATAGCTTCTCGGCTCTATAAGTAGTATATACTTTTCTTAAGAAACAATTACATTATGGTACGGTCTCTCATAACTTAAGTAGTATATACTTTTCTTAAGAAAAATCTACATTACGGTACTCTGCATAACTTAGATACACAAATAGTCTTTTATTGCTTTCAGCCTCCCGTTGTTAAATGCAAGCTATTGAAAAGCAACACAACTAAAATATGGAAATTATTGGCGCATCCAATTGGATAACAACTATCGATGTCTGGTGAAGATAGATCTCGATAAGTTGAAGTTTGTATTAGCATATGACATGCCACTTCAAATCTGGCTTCCCATTTTTGTATGGCACATTTTGTTATCAAATTTAGCTTGTATTGTTTAACACGACGACTTTTGCACTCATATGGAATTTCCTCCGTATCTTTGGTTGATCCTTTCCATTAAATTAACTAGTGTTGTACATTCTAACTTGACGGATTTTTGTTGTGTGCACAGCGAACATTATTGTTAATCATCAACCAAGCCCACACGGTGGTTCTTCTCCGTACAACTCAGGGAAACACTGCAAAGTTCAACCATGCAAATCAACGGCTGGGTAGTGCAGACTTCAACCTCAATAAATAAGCAAGACGCTATGCTCTTCATATGCATTCTGGCTCCAGTTGTTGACATTTGAATTTGATACAGTGGAATAATTTGTGTTGTTGATACTACTGCTATAAAGTAATTGTCCGACCATTCCAAATTATAAGACGTTTTGGCTTTTCAGAATACATACGCCACGCCACTAGTGATTTGTAGGGGCGGCTCCACAGAGAATGCACAAGGGTATTTGGGCCGCCCGCCGAGGGCTTTTACAAATCAGCCCACTGTAGGAACGGCTGGCCAACCGCCCTTACAAATACCATTTTTAGGGGCGGCTAGTGATTGAGCTGCCCCTACAAATTATTTTTGATTTCATTTTTTAAAATTTAAAAACAAAAGGCAAAAAAATTTATTTTAATCTAGAGAGGCCCCCAACAACCACCACTAGCCACGATATTTTTTCCACGGGTTTTCGCTAAACTTGTGGTCGCCGGACTTTGAACCCGTGACCTCTCCCCGTCGCGGAGCCTTCCCCTTCATTGCAACTCACATGTGTGTATAACTCATTTCGGATCCACACATATTATACAAATCTGAGTGAAAATTGACTATTTGGGGCCCTAAACGAATTCAAATAAAAAGTTATCAACTATAAAGTTTCATAACTTTTCAAGATCTACAATTTTCATTTAGGGTGTTTCTCCATCTTAGGTCGTTTTCATTTAAATTTGAATTTCAAATTTGAGAGATTTGAACGTAGTTTTTGCATGAAAGATGATTTTAAATAAAAAGTGGTCAACTACAAAGTTTCATAACTTTTTGAGATCTACAACTCTTATTTAGGAAGTTTTTCCATCCGAGATCATTTGAAAATTTTAAATTTCAAAATTTAGACATTCAAACCCCACATTTTGAGGCTTTAAATAAAGTCAAATGAAAAAAATTGTTAACAATAAAGATTCATAACTTTTTGAGATCTACATTTTTTATATAGGTCATTTTTCCATCCGAGATCATTTTAAAAATTTAATTTTTAGTGCCTCATTTTAATATTCGGCGCCTATTTGTAGCGGGGCCTCAATATAGAGAGCCCTTACAAATACCTCTCGTAGGGCGGTTTGGATCACTGTGATGCCCTTACAAATCGGGCCAATTTGTAAGAGGTATTTGTAAGGGCGGCTCTATATTGAGGCCCCTCTACAAATAGCCAACCCAATCGTTGGGGCGGCCCAATCATCACCGCCCTATATAAAAAAATAGAGCCGGCTCTTACAAATCGTTTTTGTAGTAGTGATAGCTTTTGCTAAGAACTTAAAAAAGTTTAAACGTCTTATAATTTGGAATGTAAGGAGTACCATTTTCACCAATGATTCATGAAACAAACGCTAGTTGTATGTCACCACCGGATTATAATAGAACCGTGATGATAATTATTTTCACCGATGGGAGATATTTTACCAATAGTTCATGATAAGAACCAACAGTGTAAATTATTTTTTACCGCTGTGAAAAGAGGCGTAGTATAGAACCCCATTTTCACTTGTAAAGGTGGCCTAGCTCGACCAAACAAACACTACTACAGATTCGCACATCTTTCGCCGCCCGGCATCACCGCCTGAATCCAAATCCACCGGCAAAGTGATGACCGTTCGGGCGCGGGAAAACCAGAAAATCCATGGAGTCGACCAATACCGCAAGCGGTGAAGATTTACATCACTACCGGGTTGAATCCTTCCCCGACGGTGATCTTGATGGACACAGATCACTGCCGGGTTTGAAATAAGAACCGATAGAGATTTGAAGACAAGAAATAAAACAAACGATAGAAAAGAAGATTGACACTCATCGGAATAACAAACGACTGATTCATTGGAATATAATATATAATATCTTACAAATACATAAATATACAAGACAATTTCATAAAAATAAAAAGAAACCGGCCTAGGCTGCCTTCTTGGCCTTCTTGGGCCGCCGGGCCGACTTCCCCGGTATAGGCGCAGTCTTTGTTCCGAGAGCTCGATGGACGTGTCACGCCCGTGAGAGCTCGATGATAGGTCACGGCTGCGGCGCTCATGGAGAATCGCGTTGCTCTAGTATTCACTGTCAGTTCCACTTAAACCAACCGATAGTGTCTCAGCTACCGATTAGAAAAGGCTGTGCACCTGCTGCAGCGTCGACGGGTTATATCAATGTCAGACATAAGACTGCCGGGTGTAGTTTCACAACCGGCAGTGATCTCCGAGATCACTGCCGGTGACAACTAATCGGCAGTGATCGTCCACATCACTGTCAGGTGACAACTACAACCCGGCAGTGATTAGACATTTTCAACTGGCGAACAGTTCTTCCCTTGACCACTGCACCACAGCCAGAGCACTGCTGCTACATTCTCTGTACCACGGCCACGACCTCAACCATGTCTTCTAGCCCATAAAAACGGCTAGTGCGGCTCTTAGTTTTGCACATCGGTCGTAGCTTATTTGCCCAGTTCTCTTGGTCCTCTTTCTTGCTACTCTCCATACATTGCTTTTGATTTAGTAGCCCAGTTCTTCGTCCTCGATCTTCTTTGCTACTTTCCACATATATATGGCCTCTCTGTGGGAGAAAGCCCTCCACGTACAGATGTCGTTCTTATGCATCTTAGTTCACCAAAATGGTTCACACAAGAGGTGCTAGAAGAGTCTTACTGAAGTTTGAGCAACGCTGAAGGTTAGAACTGCTGTGAGATTGACAGAGCCATCCGGTCCTATGTGCTTCGGAGTGTGGACTCTGGATTTACATCTCACAATAGACATGGCATCCTCCAGACAAGATCATATCAATCTATGAAATGTGCTCTGGAGTCCAGTCATGCTGTGTCTCTTGTGATCCACAGCTTTGCTCTCTACTGTTTAGGCAGAGATAAACTTTAGTTGCTTGCTGTGGTAATCAGAAAATCGAGTCATGCCCTCCCAATAGATGGAGCACCGATGCAACCTCAACAACAGGCACCGGTGGGCGTTCAAGATCGCAGCGGCAATGCATCGGCAAACAATCTATAACCTTCGGCGTTTTCAATTTTAAATGTGTTTGTACACTTTGATGATAACATTGATCTATTCGAGGAAAGGTCTTTGTTATCATATATGTAATCTGATCTATATGTATTTCTATTTCCTCCTCTATATAATAAAAGTATATCATACTTCTCGAATGGATGTTTGCACAGTTCTGCATACTCCACTGCAGGGCGTTGATTGGGGCGCTAATATGGATGGCCAGCGGGAAAATCTAATTAAACCTGTCATTTATTATCACCTGATAATGTAGCGGCAGTAAAGGTGCTAGGGCCACATTAAGTACGCTTTCTTTCCTCGCCGGAGACGGGCGGTGCTCCGCCGGCGTGATGATTGTTATTCATAACGCAGGCATAAGAATAGTGGATATATATATATATATATATATATATATATATATATATATATAAGGGAGAGTATAATCCGTAGCTGGCTACAGAAAACCATATTCTGTAGCCAAGCCGATGGACCGCACCACCTTGTGCCCAACCGTGCCACCTGATCCAGTCATTATTTACTGCAATGCATGCAGCCATGCAGCAACATTCATGTCCGTTAATTAATGAGCCTCATTAGCATTGTCGGTAATTACGGTAATTGTATTTATGGCCGCTAGGCTCCAATTTCTGCAAGAGACATATATCTAGAAAGTGTCGTAACTTGGCTGGCCGTCCACGTCCATAGTTGTAGATGACAGTAATTTTGTGTTGACTTATTGGTTACGAGAACACTCGCACAGAGTTACTATAATTTACCTAGAGATATAAAATAATAGTAAACCGTAAGACGAATTTACTAAGATAGTTACTGGAATTTTAGTTGCTTGATATGGTAACTATGATAGAGTTACTATAATTTTGCATCATGATGTTCTGAGGAACTATTTACAGTAATGACTAGACGAATTATCAATGGAAATTAAATATAATACATTTAGCGCAATGACCGATTTAATTTACATCTATTAAGAAATATCTCCAGTGCCATTTAGCCAACACGAGTTAACACACTGGCATATCCAATTTACTACAATGGCATCCTCATGTTGCCACAAGTCCACAATGGAATTCAGCATAGCGTTTCTGTCCACGCGGTGAGTGACCTCCTGTTGTATCACTGGTTCTAAGCCCTTTATTTGCTCACCATTTTGTTGCCGAAGTTGACGAGCTAACCATCTCTCCTGCGCCTAGAAGGGCTAGGCCGATGAACTGAAAATTTGAGTAAAAGGAAAGTAAGGGATCACCAAGAGGAAAAAAAAATTATACTGGTTTTAATATGCACTCAGCAAGAAATAAATTATACTCCCAAATCAATAAGCTGAAATCTCTTGCTGCCTGATTCTAACGTCAAAACCAGAAGTCTTTCATCACTAGTTTTAGGTAAAGCATTATTTTCCTTTTTCGATGTTTATTCTTAACAAAATCTAGTACCTGACCACCTATGTAATAAAATTGAGCCTAGAAATAATCCTATAAAAGAGTACTGAAAATAACACAAATGATAGGCTTGGAAAAAAATCATCATATCTAGGTCCATGTTTCTGCGCATGATAAACACAGAAGAAAGGGATATCTTACATGATATAGTCATCGAAAAACTACACCGATTCAGGTAGTGTGTTAACTAAGTTATCTGGTAAAATTACCATATGAAATACATGGTCTTCTAAGTCGTGACTCTGATTCAAAAAAAAAGATCATAAATTCCTCTCTGATTTACAACAAACAAGGTTACAACAATTAAGTAGCATGCATAGGAGCATGTATTGTGCTTGATCTAAAATATGGTATCATTTAGAATATTGGTTCTGGCACTATAATCAAAATTGCTAAAATATGCATACTGACTGAACCAACAGGTTCCTGAATCTGAATGCATACCAAAAAGGTCGATTTACAAGAATTTAGTACATGATTTACAATGAACCATGAAGAATGTGAATTACTAATTTACTATAATCCATACCTTCCTATCCTTAGTGAATTTGACATGGCTTACGAGAACTTCAGACATGATTTACTAGAATCTATGCCCTTGAATGAATAAGTTTTAAAAGAATCTATATTGCTCTCCTAATATCTATTTGCTCTCCTACCTAATTGCAAGCTCCTTTGCATCTATGCAAGGTCAAATTGTTTTCAATCTGGAATAAAGATGCAAAATAGTAAATACCTCCATGAGTAATAGAGAACTCACCAACAAAATAAGAAACTGACTGCCTGTTTCAGTGTACAGAGGGCACTATAAGATAATTCTCTTTGCCTCCATTGGTACAGACCAGAATCTAATGTGGCCAATAGATCGGCAAGAATAAACAATATTTCAATCTACGGAGTCACCAACTGCCAACAAAATCAAGATGGCTAATCAGACAACATAAAGATAACCTCCAATGCACAGCGGCAAGCTTGCAACAAAAAGTTGTTGCTGAGGTAAAGAATGATGAACTAAATCATCTCTGCATGAGTGCAAGGAATTAACATCAATAAACACACAACGATAGGATAAATCACCTCTGTAGCCTGTCTCTGCTAGCCTGATGGGGATGTTCGGGGGTACAGGCAGCATGCAAGGATTGAGCATGAAACTACATGAATATTCACTTTGTACTAGTGCTACAGACCTGAGGTACATAAACAAATTTACTATAATATGCATTTGGATAAAATAAGAGAAAGCGCCTTTCGAAAAAAAGAGAAAGCAAGGATTAATGGCCAAATCAGTCATAGCACAACCTACCAAACACTGATTGATCTAATCATAAAAGAACGAGACTAGTAACATTACTTAAGATAATTCGAATTGCTCAACATTTAGCAATATCATCATTAGAATTCCCCATTGTTATGGCAACCATAGACTGTTATAACAAATTTACGACACTTCTATACAGATAGTTACCGCAACAGCGACATCAAGTTACCACAATGCCAACTTACCAAAATGATGCAATCGAATTACTGTAAAATGTACAAAAAATTTACAGTAAATAATAAATATATAGCATGGATGGGAGCTTTCTTGACACTGTAGATGCTGAACTGCAGAATGTCGCCCTGGCACCATAGGGACAGGGCTCCGGACTGGGCGCTCCGTCCATGGGTTCGTCGTGGAAGCCCTCATCCAGATCTGCCAAGTGAAGAGGGCTGGGGGTACCGTAGGGAGGGAAGGGCCGCCGGCGAGGTCGACGCTGTGGAGGTCCCCGTCGGTCACGCGGTGGAGGTCGACGCCGCAGCTAGCGCGGGCAGGGCCGACCAAGCCGCGCCGCTATCGGGGCCCACCATGGAAAGAGCCGCGCAGGTCAGGGCGTCAGGCCGAGTGGCGGCAGACGCCACCACCGCGGGGAGGTAGTCGCGCGCACGGGGCAGACGGCATGGCTCGAGGCGCGAGCAGGGCCGGGCCAAACCGCAGCCGCCAACCACTCGAGGTCGTCGCTCCTCCACCAGGACAACGATCCGAGCGAGGCGGGCGTTCACGGGGACTGGGGAGCGAGGTTGCCGCCGTAGCAGCGTGGGGAAGAAGGGGCGCTGCTGGTCATGTCGAGGAGGCGCCGCTGCCGTGGGGAGAAGAAGCTCCGCTGCCGGTGAGGTAGACGCCGCTCGTTGCCGTCGAGGATTTGAGCTGCTTTGGGGAGCTCCCGTCCACGAGAGGAGAGGAAATGGGTTGGACACGGAAAGGAAAGAGGAAAATTAGGGGAATTGATTTCGATCTATGCGTGAGTCAAAAAATAAATTAATACTGTACATGCGTATATTAATTGGCAACGAGGGACCATATCTAATTATGACTCTTCTTACCGAAGGTGTGGTCGGACTGGACCAGCCTTCGTGCGGTAATGACCTGGCTACAAAATATGAAATTCTGTAGCTAGCTATAACATAATAGTTCTCTATATATAATATATATATATATATACATAAATGCAATTCTACACCTAGGTGTAGAATAGTTATTCTACACCAAACTGTTATACTGAACCAATCCAAAGACTCGCGTGTCAAGTATTATTCAGTATTTCGTGATACCGACACATACTATCGACCGACTTGGGACGCGTTCAAGATTCTTCAATATTTCGGGTCGCTTTTTAGCTATTGGGTGTTTTATCGAACAAATTTCCGTGATTTTACTCATATGTAAGTATTTTCGTGAATACTTGACGTGTGATATTGACGTGTACTAACTAAAAGACCGACCATACCGACCGTGAGATAGTATTACGGTATTCACGGCCAGTATTTCAATATTTCGTGCTTTGGTGTAGAATAAGCTATTCTACACCTGGGTGTAGAATAGCGCTGCCGTATATATATGTTGTGGTCAATATAACTATATATATCAATAATTAATCGCTGCAAGCATGCATGCCAAAAATTACACACAAGCATGCCTACTAAACCGACATGGACAATCACATCACCGCCGTACCACTAGAGCACCGGCGGTGAAAGTGACTTCTTTTACCCCCTTTAGCACAAAGGAAAATATAATAATAAAAATATTGATCAGAAAAAAACCTAAGATCTTGTGTGAGGACATAGTTTGGGTGTACATGGTTGTAGAACAAGTTTCAAGCCATTTTGACATTATGGGAACACACATGCTTCATGAAGGTACATGATCCCATTCATCGAACCATGACTACATACCTAGATTCATAAGATTCCAGTGGGTCATCTTCATTTCGACGCCGAATCGGTCTCAAACTTTTTTCTCGAGGCTTGCACATGCAACGTGTAATTGAATTTTTGCGTGACGCCACCGAAAGTAATTATAGGTTGAACTGGGAGCACCCTACCTAAAAGAGCCGGAATGGTACCAAAATTTTCCACATGGTCTCATGTGCCCTAGGAGGCAGATCGGTGTGGAGGTCGGTGCAAAATTCTTTTGTTTTCAAGATGTAACTAACCTTCTTTTTACCCTGTTTAGCACTAAGGAAAATATAATAATAAAAATATTGATCATAAAAACCTAAGATCTTGTGTGGGGACATACTTTGGGTGTACATGGTTTGTAGAAAAAGTTTCAAGCCATTTCGACATTGTGGGAATACACATGCTTCACGAAGGTACATGATCCCTTTCATCGAACCATGACTACATACCTAGATTCATAAGACTCAAAGTGGGTCATCTCCATTTCGGTGTCGAATCGGTCTCAAACTTTTTCTCAGGCATCGGATTTTTATAAATTGCACTCTTAGGATTAACATGTGTATCTCGTGGCATGAAGTAGAGGCGCTTAGGTTTGGAGTTCATTTAACACAAGCTCACCTCACAATAGATCTAATATACAATAACAAAGACATTTTTTGAATTGCTAAACGGTACAATAATCAAAGTGTACAAACACATTACAAAATAACCACCTCAAAAACACCCTTCTAGCACCTATGCCAGAGGTGGTTTCAGTGCTACCCGTTATGCTTTCTCGAAGTACGGCGGATGGGAGACCTCTATGAAGAACCGATGCCTCTCTGTGAGACGACAGATGGGAGAGACATCCTGCCTCTCATCAAAGCTGAAGAAGCACGTAACCGCATCTTTTTTCGGCTCCTGCTTTCCGTCTTCCGGAAGCCCATGTAACAATGGTGTTGCACGAGCATCACACCCAGCTAGCTTCTGTAAGCAACGTTGTAGCTTCATCTTCAAAAACACCCTTCTTGTACCTGCTGTATAGTGTATACACTGCCTACCCAAAATAAAATGTGTATGTGGAGGGCTTTCTCCCAAATAGAGGCCATATATGTGTCTAGGAAAATGGGCAAATAACAGAAGAGATCACTCGGCGCACGGTTGGCCATATACATGCAGCTGCACCAATGGCTCTGGGCGCGGGCCTGTTTTTATAGGCGGTGGTAGGTGGATTGAGTGGCCCCTGTATGCCTTGGTAGGTGGCAATAGTGTCTTATCACTGTCAGTTGACATGAAGACCCGGCAGTGAACTTTAATACACCGTACTGTGTAACACTGTCGGTGCTACTGGGTAACCGGTAGTGATTAACTATGGATATGGGTGCGCGCGGGGTGAAATTTTCCCGGGTCATTTGAACCCCGCGCCATTCGTCCCCACCAGCGCCGAAAGAGCACCAGCCTCGACGATATATATAGGATGTGCGGGGTGAAATTTTCCCAAGTCATTTGAACCCCGCGCCATTCGTTCCCCACCAGCGCCGCCGAAGAAGCACCACTGCCACCCACGATGCAGCCCTACGCCGCCCCCGCCATTCTCTTCTTCATCTCCGACATCGCGCATACCCGGGCGTCCCGTGCCGGTGGAATCAAGGCGTGACGGCGTTTTCCGACGCTGCGCTCCACCACTCCGGCGTCCCCAACACCTTGCCGGCGTCCTGCGCCCCCTACACGGTGAGAACTAATTAGCCCTTTAGGTGTTCGAAGTTTTTTGCCTATGAGAATGAGAACTAATTCGCCGCTGTCCTAGCCTCGCCTCGCCCACTTGGTCTTCCTCCATGCCGACGGAGGACCGCTGCCACACCTCACCGCTGTCCGCAGCCTCAAGCCGTCCTCCTCTTCAACGCCCGACGCCCTGCCGCGACCTCGTCCTCCTCGAATCCGCCGGAGCAACACCTGTCCGCGCCCTCGTCTTCCTTCGACGCCTGCTTCTCGCACCGCCGAGACAAGATAGGAGCGTGCAAACCGTGACGGAATCTCGGTGAGTGCATCGACACGCCCTTGAGGTGTTCGTTGAAATGCCCATGTGGAAAACTAGCATGATTGAAGACATACTAGTGCTCGAATTTAGTTTTTTGCTTTCAAACAGTTTAGAATCCTTAGTAGCAAATGTTTTTGGTGAACAAATTAGCTTAAAACATTATGGTCATTTACAGCATGATTGAAGACATACTAGTGCTCGAAGTGTGATTGAAATGAGAGAGATGTTGAAATTCATGAGTTTGTGGTGTTCAAAATCCAGTTTGGATATTTAAATATATAAGTCTTGAACTTTTCGCATCGCACAACATTTCGAATGACATAGCATTAACATCCTAATGTGGTTACATGTATAGGAAACCATGCCGTGGTATGTAGTGCGTGTTGGTCACGCGTCGGGATCTATCGAACCTAGGAAGATTGCAATTGCTCAAGTCAATGGCTACCCCGTAATTGTTACAAAAAGTATAACACCGGCTAAACCTTTCGTGGCGTACTATGGTGCAAACTATGGCCATCAATCAAGATTTGGAGATTGAAGAGAAGCCACCCCCATAGATATGAAGATTAGGAGAATTGCTCCTTGGCCTATGAAAGATGTTATGCTTTCATTTATGGCTATTGTCAATGTTTTTCTTATTTGGAAGTTGATGTCCTTGGCTTAGTTTCGTAGAAAATTAGAGTTTGTTGTATGTAACCGTTAAAACCCTGTAATGTTTTGTTGATATTAATGTATGATGCGTTTAGGGATTTTAACAGATTTGCTGAATTCCACCTAATAAATTTAAAATTAAACAAAATGTAAAACAAAAATGCCCGCTAGCATGGGCCCAACAAGTGAATGACAAACAAACCGGTAGTGTTACTACACCAAACACCGTCGGTTTGAATTCAAAACCGCCATCGATGACACAAAGAGCACCGTCGGTCAGCATTAACTAACCGACAAGTGTCAATCGAAATAATTTGTCGGGTTAAAAATCAACCTTTAGTGTTATTACTTCGCTACATTGTCGGCACAATCTAACTCGACAAGGTGTTATTTCTCTTAATACCGCCGGTTCTTTGAAGCCCGACAGTGTTCACGAGGATCAACGCTGCCATTTGACTTCGAACCGGCATTGCTTGGATCAGAAATGCTGCCGGCCGGAAGAAGCACCCGACGGTGTTCGATCACAAAGGCGCGGCCGGGTTAGATAGTGAACCGGCGGTCTCTCTTCAAATCACCGCCAGTGTTTTGACCCCGCAAAGGACTTGAACCCCACATCACTACCGGTTTGGTTGTGCCGGTTCATTTTCCGGCAGTGAAGGGGGGTTTGGACCCGGCACTCGATGTACCGATCTGGGGTAGTGAAAGAACCCAAAAATACACCAGCTCCGACCCTCAACTCATCACCACCCACAACACCCTCACGGAGACGACAAGAACAAAACCGTTTGTAGAGACGCCTTCTTTTTTCAACAGAGGTTGGATCTAGAACCGTCTCTAAAATAGGTGCAACATAGTAAAATTCGTAACTTTTTCAAATGAATTCGGATGAAGACACAATTTATACAAAGTTAATTTATCTAGAAGTGGTTGAGTGGAATGCGTGGGGCCTCAGGTCAGGGTATCAAGCCCCCATGGCCCTACCATTTCATGCAAAAAATGAAGTTACTATATCAAAAAAAATCACATGTGACTGCCTAGTGGGTTTCTCCCTGGATTTACACATGCTAGTATGTGTGTATGCTATGATTTATGTTCTGAAAAACTAATCATGAATTTGCCAATTTTCCAAGAGGTGGTCACGTTTTAAGGCCTTTCTTAAAAACTAATCATGAATTTGCCTAATTTTCCAAGAGGTGGTCACGTTTTAAGGCTTTTTACATATATAGTACGTGCTCTTGACAAGGCTCCCACTAGTAGAGAAGCAGGCACTAGTTCCGGTTCCCAGCGCCCTTTAGTCCCACTAGTAGAGAAGCATGCACTAGTTCCGGTTCCCAGCCCCCTTTAGTCTTGGTTTTGGGAACGTGAATTACTCAATGATTCGAACTCAAGACCTCTCACTTTAGCCCTTGCGCACTTTGCTATCTCAACTCCCACCACTCACTTGACATATATAAGATACGCTTTCCTTTTCAATTCACTTTGTAGACATCTTTTGTCTGGGTTTGAGATACAATCCGGGACTAAAGGTACGGGTTCATGTCTCAAATCGAGACAAACTGTCACGTTAAGTTCCAATTTGTATTACAAACCAAGACTAAAGGTCCCATGCCTCCTTTAGTCTCCGGTTTGCAATTTGAAACTGGGACTAAATAGTTATTGGCCATGGACAAAAGGTCGTTTCTCTACTAGTGTCCTAGGAGGAAATCATGTATATCACAGTAACCGCTAATCGCCATACTGTGATGTATTCATGTGTGAACAAATATGCGACCATGGCAAGCCCAACCTGACCACGTTGAATGGTGTACAATAATTACTTTTGTACAATTTTCCTTCTTAATCTCCAACATCGTTCAAACCTATTTGGTGGTTGTTGCGTTTGATAACACCCAACAAATTCAGTGGCAGTGACCAATCCTTCAAAATATAGGTATATATGTCCAACCTATCAATCATTTCTCCCTCTCTATTTATGTTTTGATTCGATGAGCGTGAGGCATGTCCAGTATGACGAGGTGCGCACCTAGCACGAGAGAGAGAGATGTACATTATCCATCTAGCATAAGTAGTGTCAGTGCGCATCATGATGACTCGAGAAAGGAACATTCTACTGGAAAATATAAGACCTAATTGAACTAGATAATCTGAGCTCTACATGTCGCACTGGTGGACCCAAGTCATTGTGGGTTTCCACGCCTTTCTTCAATGCAAAATGAGAAGGCGGAAGACACACATTATTGTGGATAGCTGGACAAGTATCGATCATTATTGTTTGTGAAGTCCGTCAACCATTGGCGTGCTTGGTCTTAAAAACTCCTGCCTCAATCCTAACAGCAGATGAAATCACAAATCATGTCATTGGATGATACAAAGGCATCACCTTTAGCATCTATATAAAAATTCCAAGCAAGGAGTGGAGTCCAACCGTGCATGTGGTTTGAACCACGTGTTGCCTTTTCGTGGTGGTTTCTTCAATCTATTAGGCAGTCTCGAGAGGGCTGAAATATGGTGCAATATATACTTTGGTCAGTTGGAATTGGCAGTGTATCCTATGGTCCCACATGGCAGGCAGCATTCTTGGTGTGTGGTGGGGTCTGCCCCTTTTCTGTTTGTGAACACTAGTACATAATTTATTTTCCATGGTAATTTTTAAGATTAACTGTGTTGGTTTCGTGACCGCCACGAATGGAAGGCCATGGTTATAAAATCGCCATGGTTATTCGATTAATAGTAGCGGTTTTTAAAGGTAACCGCCATGGTTAATCGATTAATGGCGGTATTTTTTTAAGGCAACCGCCATAATTAATATATTAACCGTGGCAGTTTTTGTTACATGCCCACCACGGTTAAGTTTTTTCTAAAATAAAAAAAATTAAAAACCATAATAAAAATGTTGTTAACATTACAATACATGACATTAAAATGATAAATCAGAGAATATATGCACAGAAGGTATATAATATATTATTATGCATTTTCATTAGGCTTCATGAGGCAGTCATAAAAAATATATAATATATATTATTTAATTAATAGCCCATTCATAAGACTTAATAAATTAAACAAAAATAATATGTACTAATATGTTATAATTCTACACCAAACATCATCCATTGTTCATACTCCATATCATACATAATGCATCCATAATTTATTATTGATTATCCATACATTCATTTTAAACAAATAGTCATAGTACTCCCAAGTTTATAGAGTCGAGGGTCCAATTATCAACCAACTGTAAAGTATAATACATGAAGTCATTGGGAACTAGTAAAACATTAAGGCTAATAATTTTGGCTCATTAGGCTCACGAGCCAGCTCACGAGCTGGCTCGTTAACTACATGAGCTAAAGTGCTAGCTCAGCTCGTTGAAAAATATAAATGAGCCGAGCTAAGCCAAGCGAGCTATTGAGCTACGAGCTTTTCATCCAGCCTTACTCTCAACAGTATTTTTTGTGACACTCAACAGTAATCTTGAGAGCATGCACATTTCCCTCCACTGAGCCTATTTTAACAATCTCGTCGTCAATAATGTCCGGTCATTCCAAAGAATATTTTAAACCCCTAGAGATACAATGATCCTTTTGTCTTCCTGTTATTATTATAACTAGGAAACATGCCCGCGGCGTTGTAACGGGATTTTGATCACGTGCCCAGGCAAACGATCGGACAGACTCACTCGTGATCAGTTTTTTGCCATTTGCACGGCTCGTATTTTCCTCGGCTCCATGTCTCGCAGGCTGCGCCGTCCTAGCTGCTAGCTGTATGCCATCGCCCGCCCTAGCGCTTGTTGTACGTACGCCAGCCATTCAACGACGATGAGCACAGCGCTTGCACGCCAAGGGCCAAGAAATAATCCCTGGTCTCCTCCCTCTCGACGCGACGGCAACATCCTTGAGGCCGGGACCGCCGGGCATGGCGCACAGCCGAGAGCACGTCGTACAACATGTTCCCGGTGGCTGCCATGAACTGGTGTATAGATGTATATACGATGGATTTGGATGGATGGATTTGGAGAAGGAACCCGAGCACCGAGTTTAAAAATATATATATGTATATACGATGTTTGGATGGATGGATTTGGAGAAGGAATCGAGCACCCGTTTAAAATATATATGTATATACGATGGATTTGTGTCGTAACCGAGAGGACTTCCAGGATACGTACGTGAGCGGACTTCCAAGATACGTGTACATATGTATATACGATGGATTTGAGGACGGCGCGATTAAGGCCCAATTAAGGCCCATATAGGGGCAGACGGAAAAAGGAGGTGGACAAGAAATTTTCTCTTTATTAGTAGGTACAGATATATAGATAGATAGATAGATATAAACATGTGGCAGCAGGTAAACCGTCCTAGTGATTTGCTTGTGCCTGGACGTGAGAACCGTAGCATAATTTGCTCTGTACTCCGTACTCCTTGATATGGATATAGGGACCGGAGGAAATCTAGTTGGATTTGAGAGCTCTTTTTTCGGTTGGATTTAGTTCTTCTTTCCTATGCCCGATACTACTCTCCTGTGCCCCGTGTACACAGACTTTCAAACGTATGGACTTAATTCGACTCCAACTCCTATTGCCGATGGTAGGCAGGAAAAAGAGGTGGAAAAAAAGGTGGACAAGAAATTTTCTCTCTTTATTAATTCGGACTCCAACTCCTATTGCCGATGGTAGGCAGGAAAAAGAGATGGAAAAAAAGGTGGACAAGAAATTTTCTCTCTTTATTAGTAGGTATAGATAAATATATATCTATATCTATACCTATTAATAAAACGCAAAAAATTTCTGTCGTCCAGCCCTCTCAGTCATCTGCTCAGTCCGTGGTCGATAGAAGAAAGGCAGAAAAGACTAGGACAGGACAGATCAGGAGAAGATCCTAAAGCATAGTAAGCACCCAGATCTCCTGGACGTCCTTCCAAATCGAATCCAAAACACACACGACACAACTTAACCAAATCCAGATCGAGTCCAAAACACGGTAAAATTTCTTCAGTACTGCTTAGTGTATGTATAGAATTAGAACTCCGGTCTGCGTTCAGAGTCCTTGTCCAAATAGAACTGCATATTTGGATCCTACAACTATATAATTAGACGGCCCTAGAGAGAGCAAAAACAATCAAAAATCAAAATAGCAGACAGAGGTGTGTCCCTCACCAGCAACGCACTACTGGAGGCGCCCCCTCTACCGAGCGCTGGAAGCGCTCAGTAAAGGGCTAACAGCGCTCGGTAGAGGCTCTACCGAGGGCTGCTCTCGGTACCAGCCCCTCGGTGAAATTTTGCACGGGGATAGTCGTTTACCGAGAGCACACAATGGACCACTCGGTAGCGTCTCTACCGAGGGCCACCCCCCTCTTGCCAAAGCAGAGTTGACGTCGACGGCGTTTGCCTCCGTCGACGTCAACTTCACCGAGAGCCCCCACCCCACTCGGTGAATTTTGTGTTTCACCGAGAGCCACCGCTAGACGGCGCCGGTGGAACATCAATTTAAAAACGATTAAAAACATGTAGGCGAAATTTCTACCGGCGCCTTTGAGTGCAAGGCTCTCGGTGACCTTAGGTCAATTCACCGAGTGCCACGCCTAGCCACCCTCGGTGAAACATAAATTTAAAAAGGATTAAAAACATTTTGGCAAAATTCTCTACCGAAGCGCCATGATCGCAAGGCTCTCGGTGACCTTATGGTCAATTCACGAGAGCCTCTTCAGCCCTCGGTGAATTGACCATAAGGTCACCGAGGGTTTCTATACCGAGCGTAGCGTTGTCAAAAAACGCTGGTATAGGCGGGAAACCGTGGGTTCCCGTAACCCAATTCCCAGCTATACCGAAAGTGCATTGTGAAATGTGCTCGGTAAAGGACCTCTTTGCCGAGTGCAATACTCGGCAAAGTGACCATAATTTTTTTTTTTGCATTCCACCTTGACAAACAGCTTATATAAGTCATTTATCATATATATATCACATCCATGCACTCATACAACTCATTTATCACATATATATCACATCCATGCACTCATACAACTCATTTATCACATATATATCACATCCATGATCCAAACATAGATTAAGTCATCCAATATCCATCACAAGTCATCAAGTCATCACAAGTCATGAAGTTCCACAAGTCTAGTTCCACAACTCATCAAGTTCCACAACATCTTATGAAAAGTCACAAACAAAACCATAAAAAGTTACCACATGTCCACCACAAGCTCATCAAAGATGGATCATTTTGCACTTCGCGAAGGAGACCCTTGATCATCATGGGTAGGAGGCGGGCGCATGGTTCGATCCCCGCCGGCCGGGCTGCACAAAGGAGAAGAGGTTGCATGTGTTAGACGTGATCCGCATCCACAAGCAAAGCGAAGTGAAGGCAATTTCATACTCACGGGAGTAGGTTGAGGCCGAGGCGAGCAAACGCCACTAGCGGCGTAGGCCGCGCAGGCGCCCCCCAGGTGGAGGTAGTTCATGAGCTCGATAGCTGCCGCCCTAGGCTTCTGTTGGGCCCAAAACGCAGCCGCCTCCGCCTGCCGTTGTCGCCTCGACTCTTCTAGCCGGGCCTCTGATATTTCAATCCAATGTTTTAGTAATGCAAACCTAATTAAGGTGCGAAAGAAAACTGTTTGACAAAGGAATAACCTGGAGTTCGTTGAAAAACGTACGTGCGGGGCTTTCGCCACGGCGTATAGGCGAGCTCTTGCGCCGTGCTCGTGCTCGGATACGTGAGAGACTTAGGGGAGAGTGTCGACGCAGCCATCGGCAATCCACAACCATCCGTCTTTGCTTGCCTCCTCCCACCGCCATCACGATCTCTGGATCGATGTCATGACTGAATGGATCATAGTCTGGCCCATGGACCTTCTTTGCCGCCTCCGTGTAGTCTTGGATCTTTCTATACACGTTCGGGTTGGTGTACGCCTCGGGCGGGTCGTTCAGGCTGTAGGTTACGTTGGACATCGCCTTGCCCTTGTGGGACATGCAGAATGCCCCAAAGTCGTTGCACTCCTGCCCGGGGGTGTGCCGCCATCCGCGAAAGACGAGGAGATGATTAGAAACTAGGCAGAATTGAGCGTTACGATCGATAAAAGAATGCGGCGCACCCATCTTTCTTTGTATGCGGTGAGGTTAATTTTGCCTTGATGGTGTGCCGGACCTCCCATCGCCAAACATCGCTCCCGTAAGGCATTGTGCTTCTCCCGATACTCCCGTGTGAACCACCTTTCCACGATCATCGTCTAGCACGGGAGATCGTTGATGCACCACCGGGGATCATCTACATGACATATAAGAAGGTTAGATGAAACATACTTATAAGCTCAAAAAGGAATCAACTTTTAACGTTTTTCATGTACCTCAAAGGTACCGTTTCGTGTCACTCCATCTTTACGGTCCGGATACCTTGATCACCGCCGCGACGCTTGGACCCGTAGTAGGTGATCACGCACCGGTGTTTCACCTCATGATGCATGTCGACGATGCGCTTTTTGCAGGATTTCTTGAACTCCTCTTCTGCCCGCTCTTCAAATCCCGCCAATTGTCTGAAGAAACTCTGCATACAAATGTGATGCATCCTTAGTCACACGTTTGGATTAGTCCAATGAATGCGATGTATAGACAAAAAGTTTGTGCGATGAAGACTTACCCAAAAGTCCGCCTTCACGTGCTCGCCACGTTGCCGCACTCCACCATGCGGGGCGGCTTCGTAGTGGGCATACGTGTAGGCGGCTCGCCCTTGCCTTTGTAAGTGACGATGCCGGGGAAGTGCTTCCCGACAAGAAGACCAAGGATGCCGTTGGGGGGGCGTGTGGGACCACGACATAACTATCCGGTTCGCACAAGTGAGTAAGACAAAATATTAGTTTCTCGCAACATTTCAAATTAAAAATTGGTGATAACATCAAGAGTTACTTACACTTGCCCATCGGGGCAAATCACCGCCTTGTGCCGCTCGTGGGAACCCGAGGGAGGCTCGCGGGACCTCGCAAGTACACACCGGAAGTGAAGGACCCCGAGAAATCCCCATATTCCTCCCCGTCCCCCCTCCTTCGTCCTCATCGGTGGTCTGCGCCACCAACTCCTGCCGGGGTCCTCCGCCGCCTCCTACTCCTGCGGGACCACTGGCGGCTCCATGTTGGTATTTCTTAGCGTAGCGAGAATAGTCAAGCGCACGGAATTACCATTGTAGCCTTCACCCGTAAGTATTCGTGGTATCGTATTTTCACAGGGAACGGAGGTATACTCTTCTAGCTAATTAGGCCCAAGGACAACACAAGATGAAAGGGTAGAGATGGATTCCTACAGCTCTTATGTCTTAAGGATAGCTAATACTCTACTTCTACTTGCTCACTTCGGGCACCGGATCGCACCTGGTCTGCCAGGTGATGCCGGCCTCCAGCTCTACTCTCTAGCCGAAAGTGGAGGAGTACAAAGGGCAGACAGGGCTGTCACCACCTGCCACCTACCTCACTACCGGAGGCTAAACAACAAACGAATGTAGCCTCTAGCCTAGACACCACGTCTAGCGTCGTACAGGGTATCCCGTCTTCATCAGGGACCCTCTACTAGAGCATCCACCACGGGGACAGATGACAAACCCGCAAACAAGTAAAGGTAAAGCTCAACTAACAATGTAAGGCTTAATGAACAATAGGCATAAAAGACTATATGAATCATGAACACTTACTTAGCCAAAATCCCATTAAGGCGCTAAGTAGATGCCCGTAGAGGTACAAGGTCGGGGAGACACCGGCACTTCCCCGCTCTCTCCCTCACATCTCTCCACTACTCAACTCTATAGCTAGCTAGGGCCTAAGCCCTTTGGAGTGGTGCTCAAGTGTGTAGTGCTCTTCTCCTTGGTGTGGTGTCTTGAATGAGGGGGGATGGCCTCTTTATATAGGAGAGGTGCCTTGGGAGAGGGGAGGTGCACCTCACTTCTAGGGAGGTTTCGGCAGGTTTGGCGCGGAACTCAAATTTCCACCACATGCAACCACCCCTACACCCACGGTAGATCTTTGCCCGGAGAAGTTTGGGCGCGATCGGTGAAATTTTGGGAGCGGCCGCGCCGGGTGGTCCGTTCGGGGCCCCGGCTGGCTGCCTTGTTGGTGGGCCTAGACCATAGAACCGAGGGTGGAACGGCCCAAAATGGTCTTAGAGTTCGGGCTCTTCTCTTGTTTGCTTGATTACGCCTTCTGGAAAGCGTATTTTGGTCATTTTCAGGTTTATCCCTGCAAAACAAGTGAAATAGCAAAACTTGTGGAAATGTTAGTTTATAGGCCCTACTCTATGGTTTTAAAGAGTATTTATCATGTTTTATATTAATATAGTTGGTGATAAAATATGAGAAAAGGAGCGCCAACAACTCCCCCACACTTAGTCCTTTGCTCGCCCTCGAGTAAAGATCAAGACTAAGATGGGTCATCTCCTTGATATATAACCTGCATATAAGTTATTCCAAGTTTCACCGCACTGTGAACTTTGAAGTGTCTACCACATTATCTTGGGTAATTGAATAATGGAATAGCATGGATTCAAATCCCCTTGCATCAATCAGCTCGAAACTTGGGTTTTTCATTTGATTTTGAAAAATGTAAAACATAGCCTAGCTCCTCAAATGATTCTCTCAAATCACTCAATTTGTGGTTGGTTCCTCACCATGGCATATCAAAGTGTTGCCTTCTTTTCTTTCCTACTTCTAAAAAGCTTATATGGATCTTTGGGTAGGGAAAGATATGAAGGCATACTTACTCGCATATGTTGCTAGGTCAAAGCTTGGATCCGAGGAGAAGGATGGCATACCCGTAGATCAAGAAGTGCATGTGTGTGGATAAAACAAAGTGGAACCTAAACTATACTCCTTGATATAAGTGATCTCTCTTATAAAAACTTTATTCTTGAGAACATGGCTATCTTTTTTGCATGAGCCTTCATGTGCTCATCATTTTTTTTCTTTATATATATATATATATTTATATATTGATCTTGGACCTTCATGTGTCCAACTTATTTTTTTAATAGTCATGTCTCTTAAACCATAAATATAGAGAGAGATCACTATCTGGTAGAATATGGAGTACTTATGTCTAACACATATCTTTTTGTCTACTCGGTGTAGGGAGCAGTTTTTTTTTTTTTTTTTTTTTTTTTTTTTGTGGACGAAGCATGTTTTTAGCGTATTCCCAGTGTAGGAATAGCTTATATACGTGGCGTGTACATGATCTTGATCTTGGGGGCATGACAACTATCTCAACAAGGGTCAACAAGATTTGAACAAAACTCAATGCGTAAATAAGTAGCATATATATATGGAGGCTTTAAACTTGATTACTAGATATGGCTCGGTAGGAATTCTCACATCATTGAGGAGCATGCTATTAGATTTTTTTTTTTTTTGAAAACAAATCCTAGTCCTTCATATAAAAGAGCAAGGTTCAAGTCATCCTGCTATATCACATATTCCAATTACTTAGATAGCATGAGGTCCCTATGATAAATGTTCACAAGTTATAGGAATATTAGCAAGGAATAAAGAGTATGCAAATTTTATCAAAGGATAGCATGGAGATGGTGTGTCAAGAGTTTTGTCTTCTTAATTTGTTTAAAATTAAATTTCAAAACTTCAGGGGATGTGAGAGTAGAGTTGCACAAACCACCGTTGAAGATGAAGGAGTCTTGTTGATTCGGATTGGTTCGACCAAACCCGGGGGTTTGGCCAATCTATTCTGAAACTTTTCCCTATCCTTCTTGCATGACGGATCACTTGATGTTGTGCAACGTGTCGTGGAGGTCTTGAATGTTGTTCATTGTGCTTGAGAGATCTCCCCACACTTGTTCTTGTACTGTTTTATTCTAACAAAGAAAACAAAACAAAAAAAAAATGGCTCTACCGATTTGAAAACCAGGGGAGCTTTTTATTATAATTATTTTATTTTATTTTTTTATTATCTATTTTTTTATTATGACTAAAGTTTGTTCAACCAACTTTTATTGAAACTCAAGCAAGGCTAAGATAAAGTTTGCAAAATAAATCTAGCTTGATTTATCTCCAACATAAGCTACCTCCATTGTTTATATAAGTAATTACTCTATGTTCATTAATCAAGATTCAACACCATGTCAAATTTTGATTTAAGGAGGACTTTTTAACCTAAGCATCATGCTTAATTGAAAAAGACCTATGGATATATCTTATGCACGCGCATGAGAATACACCCAAACTAGAGCATACGACATAAACAAAGAAAAGCATGATTTTGTGCGATCATATGGAGACAAGAATGAGTAAATGAGTTGGTGAACAATTATTACCTTTGCACCTGAATGTACTTACCGACAGCGTTTATGGATGAAACCTTGAAGTTGTTGCTACGGGTTTGCATGATGGCTCTTCCTAGGTGTGCATCTCAAGGCTAGGCCACACACACACAACTTAGTGTGTATGGGCCATGGATCTTGATGGTAGTGGCAAAGGGTTGGAGGTGAGTCCGTCTTGCATCTTCCCCACACTTGGACTTTTGTGCAAAAAGTCCAATGTAGAGTCAGGTTCTCCATTTGAGTATGTTTCATCACCCAAGAACGTCAAGGCTTGTAGTTGATGCAGCTCCCATATGCCCCATTGCTCTTCTTGTTCTTGACCTGAAATGGTGAGCAACAAGAATACCCGAAGGTGCATACTATCTTGACAACATGCCCTTGCTATTATTAACAAGATTTTTTATAATTTTTGTGACTTTATCATAATGAGCAAGGCATAAATGTGAAACAAGGTACCAAAGCAAAAATGAATGAAGGATGTCATGAGATATTCTTTTTCTTAGAGTAGTCACCCCCACACTTGAATTTTGCATGACACAAAATCAAGTTTGGATGGTTACTCTCTCCATCAAATGTGCTTCATCGTTGAATGATGTTCGGATTGATTTTACCTTGTGCTATACCCTCTTTTTTTTTTGTTCAAACCTGAAAGGTTAGTGACAAAAATACTCGAAGGAGCAATTTCACAAAGATGTCCTTAGACTCATTTTCAAAAGTCATGTTATTATTGTTAGAGTTATTTATGAAAAGGAAAGTTTTTTTTTGAGATAATCCGGGGTATCTCCCGGTAGTGCTTAAGTTATGGTCTTAAGCATGACCGTGGGACAACATCTTGTAGCTATTGTGGTGAAATTCTCAGCTTCACCACTAAGGAGATAGCATTACACTCAAGCTACAAGGTTAGCGCCATCGTGCAACTACGAGATTTGCAATGTTTGTGATAAACATAAGCATCCACAACCATCCTCTTAAAAAGTTTGACAAAAGCGTGAGTGGAGAGGTGGTTGTGATCCTCGTGAGAAGAACGAGGTTGGAAGAAAAACGAACTCAGGAGAACCCAAAGGTGAGCATGAAACATGAGAAGTCTCAAAAGAGAAGTTAACATGCTCATTAGCGATTCTGCTTAGTCTCTCGGAGTTGTTGCTTCATGCATGTCCATGGCATGGGAGTTTTCGTGAAGGATCAACGTTGATTCTCGTTCATTACTAAGAACAATGTTTTGATGGCCGGGGGACATGGCTTTTGTTCGAGCGAGGGTAAGGGTGCACATTTTGTTTCACAAGGATGTGAAATGAATGGGGATATGCGTTTCTCCTACTCAAACAGGTCATTGTTGGGATGTTGCTTTGCTACTAGACTTTCGGGGCATGGGGTTGGAGTGGCGGAAGCAACTTCTCCCAACTTTTCATCAAGGCTCCCATGGGAAGATTTTTCTTGAAAAAGATTTTCGATTGGGTAGCCTATCAAAAGTTTGAAATCGAGGATGGAAAAGATATGGAAGTCCAAGATAACCTCAATTTTGTTAATTTCCAATGGCACGGTCCTTGCGATCCCACAACACTCAAAGATAAGCCCCGATGGACTTTTGAAGAGTTTGTCGGTCGGGACTAGCGGTATGTTTCCCAAAATGGTTTCCACCGAGAATTATGACATGATATTAGTCCCGACCGTGAGGTTGTGTACGGCCTCTGAAGTTCCCTTTAATGAACAAGGTATGTTGTTAGAAGGTGAAAGAATCTGAATTGCTTCCGTAAGAACGTTTGACTTCCATTAACCATTTCCTTGACGGTTTAGCTCTAGGGAGGACTTCATTCATTGTGTGGTTTTTGTGCCATGAGAGGTTCGAGGTATTGCCATAATCCTCGAATTCAATGGGAAACTCTAAAGGATGAATTATTCTTTCCTTCGGTGTTTGAAGTTCGAGGCGAGGTTTCAACGGTCGAACCTAAGGATGGTAAAGGTATGGATTCGGGTGATGAGGGCTTCTCAAAGCTCGACATGCCCTCGCTTTTGGTGGGGTTTTGTTTTTACGACGGGAGAAGCGTGCTTCTCTAGGATGTGATTAAGGATCTTCCTTTGTTCCGTCGTAGTTTTATGTGTAAACGACCCTCCGCGGTCATGTCAAGGCATATGGTCGCATCAATGTCAAGACCGAACAAAAGAGATGCAAAAAGCATACTATCGGGTAATGACAAGTCTGGGCTAGCTTGTATTAGCTTTGAAAACCTAGCCCAGGCTGCACCTATGGATTCCTTCTCGTTTTGCTCGAAATCGAGGATTGCCCTTGGTAGGGAGTTGATACGGGACATGGGGAAGAATGCAAGACAAAAATTGTCTTTAAGTTCTTTCCAAGCCCTATTCACACTTCTTATGGCATTAGTGAACCATTGTTCTCGCCTCCCTTTTGAGGGAGAATGGAAACAACTTCCACCTAAGAATTTCTTGTGTCATGCCAGGAACGCTCAGGCATGAACATATTTCCTCGAAAACTTGCAAGTGGAAAAAAGGATCTTCATTAACAAACCTTGAGAAGGGTTGTGCCCGAACATAGGCCTTTAAAGCTGGGTGGAGTTCATCACTAGATGAAAGTTTTGATTTTGAAAAAGATGGTGGCTCTGTGAACTCCCCCTTTGAAGCAAAAGGGTTTGATTTTGAAGTTGGCTTCATGATATAAAAAGGAAAAGAAATAACTATTTTGGTTTTTTTAAATAAAGGATAAAAGAAGAAGAAGAAAAATACGAGGACAAACTAGGTTCAAAGAAGATAGCAACCGTTCCCAAAGAACGGCACGAGAAAGCTTATTGGTATTTCTTAGCGTAAAGCGTAATAGTCCCAAGCGCACGGAATTACCGTTGTAGCCTTCACCCGGAAGTATTCAGGGTATCGTATTTCCACGAGGGGAACGGAGGTATACTCTTCTAGCTAATTCGTCCAAGGACAACACAAAGGTAGAGATGAAAGGGTAGAGATGGATTCCTACAGCTCTTATGTCTTAAGGATAGCTAATACTCTACTTCTACTTGCTCACTTCGGGCACCGGACGCACCCGGGTCCGCCGGTGATGCCGCCTCCGGCTCTACTCTCTAGCCGAACGTGGAGGAGTACAAAGGACGGACGGGGGCTTTCACCACCTGCGGCCTACCTCACTACCGGAGGCTAAACAGCAAACGAATGTAGCCTCTAGCCTAGACACCACATCTACGCTATAAACTACTACTCTAGCGTCATACAGGGTATCCCGTCTTCATCAGGGACCCTCTACTAGAGCATCCGCCACGAGGATGGACGACGAACCCGCAAACAAGTAAAGGTAAAGCTCAACTCGACAATGTAAGGCTTAATGAACAATAGGCATAAAAGACTATATGAATCACGAACACTTACTTAGCCAAAATCCCGTTAAGGCGCTAGGTAGATGCCCGTAGAGGTACAAGGTCGGGGAGAGACCGACAACTCCGGCGCTTCCCCGCTCTCTCCCTCACATCTCTCCACTACTCAACTCTATAGCTAGCTAGGGCCTAAGCCCTTTGGAGTGGTGCTCAAGTGTGTAGTGCTCTTCTCCTTGGTGTGGTGTCTTGAATGAGGGGGGATGGCCTCTTTATATAGGAGAGGTGCCTTGGGAGAGGGGAGGTGCACCTCACTTCTAGGGAGGTTTCGGCAGGTTTGGCGCGGAACTCAAATTTCCACCACATGCAACCGCCCCTACACCCACGGGAGATACCGCCAGAGAAGTTTGGGCGCGATCGGTGAAATTTTGGGAGCGGCCGCGCCTGGGGTGGCTCCGTTCGGGGCCCAGCTTCGCTGGCTGCCTTGTTGGTGGGCCTAGACCATAGAACCGAGGGTGGAACGGCCCAAAATGGTCTTAGAGTTCGGGCTCTTGTCTTGTTTGCTTGATTACGCCTTCTGAAAGCGTATTTTGATCATTTTCAGGTTTATCCCTGCAAAACAAGTGAAATAGCAAAACTTGTGGAAATGTTAGTTTATAGACCCTACTCTATGGTTTTAAAGAGTATTTATCATGTTTTATATTAATATAGTTGGCGATAAAATATGAGAAAAGGAGCGCCAACACTCCACCGGCTGCTCTACCGGTGTGGAAAGAGTCGGCTCCCTCCTGCAGTTGCCGGTCCTCCTAGTGCTCCTCCTGCTCGACCCCTCCGCCGCCGCCGCGTCCTCCCCACTCCCGTAAAGGGAGGACACCTGCCTCTGACGCGAGGCACGGCCGCCCACCATCTTCTTTCAATCACCTGCAATTAAACAAAATATTGACTCATCAGTAAATTAAAAATTAGAGAAGGACAAAAATTAAACAAAACTTAGATAAACAAAAAACATAGTATTACATGGGATTAGAAGGATCATATGTCTCGTCATCACTATCAACATTGTCCAAATAAGCAAGAATATCCGAAGGAGGAATGTTGTCTTCATCGTCATTGCCTAATTGTAATCGCTCAAGCATTTGTAAGTCTCTCTCATTTGTGACCTCATCTCCAGCGTCGTCCTCGTCCCCAGCTATTTCGTTGTCTACATCCATTTCGATCGCGTTGGGTAACCCTATCACAAATCTCCCTGGTAGCCCATCTTCTTGAAAGAACTCTGCATCATATGTGTTTGGGTTGATCAAGTTGTAATCTTCATCGATTGGGACAGGTAGTTTACCGTGTGGCGCTACCTTATGCACAATATGCCAACCCTTAAGATGAGTTTTGGTTTGGCAGGCGTATGGCGTGTAATAAACCCGCACGGCCTGTTGAGCCTAGCGTAGACATCGGCTCCTCAATACACGAAACCACGTCGAACTTTGACTAGCCCAATATTCGGGCTCCGTCGAACCCCTTCACGACCAGGGTCAAACCAATGACATTTGAATATGACAGGTTTAAGATGCTTGGGGCCGTAGAACGAAAGTTCGTATATTTCTTCAAGTCTGCCATAGTAGTCACGGTCATCAAGGCCGGGCACAAACACTCCGTTGTTTGTGGTTTTCCGATTGGGTCGGCTCTGTTCGTAACTTGCCATGTGAAAACGATATCTGTTCATATCATAACCGTTAAATGACCTAACCCTTTTTTCACAGCCTTTTGCAACCTGTCTCAACTCGGCACACATAGAGGGATCAGTTTGGGCCTGTAAGGTCAAGGAGGATAGATCGTTATATTATTTAAAACGTACGATCAACTAGAAATGTCAAGGTAAATAGAGCTAGAATGGACACTACCTTTCTTTTGAACCACGAAATGAAATCGGGTCTCCCTGTTCCCGCACCTCGTGAAAGAAGGGTATCTTCTTCTTGCGGGGTAGGATCCCTCGGTTCATGCCAGGATTGTCGAATGAATTCCCTGTACCAATGAGTCACAAGGGGGTTGGATGTTGAGAAGTGACGGCGTATTGAAACAAGTTCGTTGAGAGCTTACCGTATGTACGGTTTAGTCTCATCGAGGTTGGTCAACACATATAGCATGATATTGCGCCACTCTTCATTATTCAATTGCTTAGTGGTCCAACCACTTGAGGTTCCGAGTTGGCCTCGGAAAATGCCGAGGGTCGATTCATTTTCGCCGGCATTGTAACGAGGGGGTGGATTATGCACGCTAGGAAGCTTCTCAGTATAGTATTTCTGTGTGAAGTTTGACACCTCCTCCACAAGATATCCCTCTGCAATGGAAGCCTCAGGTCTGGCTTTATTTCTACATTTTTTGCGTACAGTCTTTAGAACTCTCTCGATTGGATACAACCAACGGAACTGCTATGCACCCCCCATACGAGCCTCATATGGGAGGTGCACAATCAAATGCTGCACCGGCACGAAGAAGCCGGGTGGAAAGATCTTCTCCAACTTACAAAGCAACACAGGTGCCGTTTTTTCCAAGCGTTTGATGATGGTGGGAGATAGCTCCGGGCGAAAAGTCGGGCGGAAGAAATAGCTCAACTCGCCAACCAATAGCCATAGATCCTCGGGGACATAGCCTTGGACCATTTTGGAAGAAGCCGCCGAATCCATACGTGGAAGTCATGACTCTTCATCCCGTTGACTCGAAGAGTAGTTAGGTTCACTCCCCTCCTCAGATTCGCTGCATACCCATCTGGGAACATTAGTGTCTGGATCCATTGAAGTACTTCCCTCCTTTGTGGGACGGTCAACATGTAATCGGCCTTAGGCCTACTCCATGTCTTGCCGCCTACGGGAGGCCTCATCTCTTGCCTTGGCCTATCGCATAACGTTGCCATGTCCACTCTAGCCTTAGGGTTGTTCTTAGACTTGTCAGTGTCCATGATTGTTCCCCATAGTCCCTCGGCGATATTCCTTTTGGTGTGCATGTAGTCAATGTAATGAGGTACAAGAAGGTCATCAACATATGGGAGCCTCGTCAGGCCTAACTTATGAGTCCACATATGTTGCTCACCATATCCTAGAAAACCACCTTCTTGATTGGCCACAAGAGCATCTATCTGAGCATGAACCTCGGCAGTAGTCGACATGTGCGGCGGAGGATCTAGAACTTTGACACCTTTTGTAAAGTTCTTGATGTCTTGTCTAAATGGATGGTCAAGAGGGAGGAATTGACGATGTCTGTCGAACGACGAATACTTACCCCCCTTCTGCAACCAGTGGAACCTTACAGCTTCCTTGCATACTGGACATGGGAACTTCCCGTGTACACACCAAGCGCTGAATAAACCATACGCCACGAAGTCATGCATGGAGTACTGGTACCACACATACATTTTGAAGCTTTTCTTTGTAGCCCGGTCGTATGTCCATACGCCTTTGTTGGTATTTGATAAGCCTACAGAAATATTTATAGTTTGTATAATCCGCAAGCGAATGGATACCGGTGAGCACTTCACCCGGGAGAGGGTTTTAATATCGAATCCACAGGGAGGATGGTGTGAGGATAACTGAGGCATATAACTAATCCATATAACTAATTCTTATAACTGAGTAGCAATCAAGGGATGAGAGGATAAAGAGGTAAAGAGATTCCTACGGCTGTCTAGTTCTTATCCTTGTAACCTATGTTGATATTGTCTTAGGGGGACGAACTCAAAGGAAAGCAGGGACAAAACGTGCAATCCTCCAGCAACAGGGTCCTACTTGGCCTATCCAACGGGATGTGGACTCCAAAGGAATCAATGGTACTGTCACTACCATGAACTACCACGCTCCGGAAGGTAGGGTGCATACACAAGCAACCTCAGTCTAAGCACCACGCCTAAACCTAAGCCACTCCTCTAATCTATAGATTCCCACAGATTAAAGTACTCAAATAAGAGTTGTGAACAATAAGAACAATAAGAACACAATTACTTACTCAAACAAGAAGTTGATCCACCATAGAAGTCTCAGGATCAGGCCCCAATGCTAATGGGACTTGATCCCGATGGTACAAGATGTAGAGGAGTCACCGACAGGTCTGGTGCTTCCTCAGCAGTTCTTCCCTTCACCCACACTTCAGCTCTCCGAAGATTAGCTCTAGTCTCTCTCATGGAAACTATGGCTCTAATCTCTCTTGACTCTTACTCTCAACTCACTCTAAGGCTTCTAGTTCTACATGGTGTTCTAGTCTAGATTGGAACTAGAGAGGAGAGGTCAGGCCTCAGCCTGTTGAGTATTGAGTTGAATAATGAATTAGAGTTTTACCCTGGGGACAGGTTGTCTGCTTATATAGCCCTTGGCGATGAACGATGGCCCTTGGATCAAACCGACCTTGGCAACGGTGTAGATACAACCTCAATGTCGGTTACAAACCGACCTCCAAAGTGGGCTGGATTTGGGCTCCAACTCCTGGCGGTCGCCGATAATGGGCTCGGGCGTCGCTGGGGCCCCGGATCACAACGAGTTCTCCTTCCTCCTGGTGTCTTCTGGTGTCTTCTAGAATGTTTTAGTCCACTTTTTGGATTGAGTTGCCTCACGGTCAAGTCTTGTCATCGTATGGGATGCAAACTCTTAGGTTTCTCACTGTTCTTATCTGCTTTTATCTGTTTAATCCCTGAAAAGATATAAATCACCAAAGCTCGTGGAATTATGTCAGTAAAGCCCTTAGACTTATGTTGATATTCATTTTAAGCCCTTATTTCATGTTTAGTTGACTAGTAATATTATGCTATAACAGATGTCAACAAGCTCCCCAAGCTTACCCTTTGCTAGTCTCTAGCAAAGCCAATACTTAGCTATGGATCGGGAGTTGCTACAACGCTTTCACGCCTCAAAAGTACACATGCTTTCAAACAAAGTTTCTCCTCCAGATAAGAATAAACTATTCAACCTTCAACTTACCCATATTACCTTTAACCATGGAGCTTGTAGCTTTTTCTTGGGATCTTGGGTAATTGAAAGATAGAACAATCAAGTCAAGCACCATATCTCAAACTCTTTGTTCAACTGTCATTCCGAGTTTTTGCAAGTTTTTGAAATAAAACTCAAAGTTCCTGGTATGACTCTCTCAAGTCTCTCATTTGTGGTATTTGTGGATCCTCACTAAGGCAAAGAAGGTTGTTTTGCCTTTCTCTCATGATATGTGGTATTTTTGGACTAAGGCAAAGTAGGACACTATGCCTTCTTCTCTCTCACCCTATATCTAAGGCTTATATCTGGAGCTCATAGGTGGGAGAAAACTAAATCTACTTACTAAGCATATATTGTAAATTCAAGCAATGGATCCAAAGCCACGAGTCACACCGATCAAGTGATGCATGTGTATGGTGGAAAGAATATGATGGTAAAGAATATAGTAAGATGTATGGAATGAATGAGGGGAAAGCCTAATTCTACTTTTGCTCCTTGAGGAATCATCTCTCTTTTGAAACTTGAAAACTTTGAGAGAACTTGGGTTGTATCTTTTTCTTTCTTTCTTTTTTCTTTTTTAGAGGCGGGCATCTAAGTACCCATTGTTTTCAATTGGACACTTGTCCTCTTTTACTCTCTTTCTTCTTAGGGAGGTAGGCTCTACTCACCCGTAGGACACTTGTCCATTTTTCATCTCCCCTTTTATTCCATCTCTTTTTTTTTTCTAACTACAACCCAAATCTTTTTTGCAATAAACTTTTGAGAGATAGACAAGAGTAATGGAGCTTTGTAAGATATTGGCTAGATATGGATGGGTGGAAGGGTGTAGGGAATATTTTTGGTTGTTCTATCCCAGGATAGGAGTAGAACATTTTTAGTGGATATAGTGGATGCATAATGGGTGTATATGGTGGTGTAGTAGTGGATGCGTACTTCCAGGGAATGAAGTCGAGTGGAGTGGAATGAGATGGAATGGTGGTGGAGTGTACATGATCAGCATGACAAGTTTCTAAGGGTCGACAAAGATTGAACAAACTCAATGCAAAGCAAGCAACCTATATATATGTTAAAGGGTTTTCCTAATCTAGGGAGCATGTATATATGGCTGTGGTAGGAGGTTCAACACTTTGTCACACAGGAACTTATCATGTGCATTTTAAAGTTTCAAAATAAATCTCCAGTAATCTAGTATCACTAGGAGTAAGATCAACAGCAGCTCAGACTCTCATATATCATATCCGTCAATTACCTAGACTTTAGAGCAAGCAATTTGCAACCCATAGGTTTCAGGTTTAAAGTAAATCTCAAGTCAAAGCAATTTTGCATTTAAGGCTCAAAAGAAATTAAGCTTGAAAGCTAGGTACTGGAAAGGAATTACGATGGAGCAACTATTCATCATCTCCAAGTTGTAAATTTTAGGGTTCATTTTATCTTGGCTAAAACAACTTCTTGTACACTCTCTATACTTATTTATTTATTCCAAACCTAAAGATCACACTCTACTAAAGACTCTTTAAACGACTTTATGAACTAGACTCTTAGCAAACTAAGCAAACCCAAAATATTAACTAATAACATAGTAGGGATACTTATCGTGATAACTGGGGGTGCTCTCCCCCAAGCTGGATTGAAGTGTCGGGTTTGTTGATGTGGAAGTTGAGGTAGATGGTGACGAGGGTATCGCCCTATCATGTCTCTCTCCCTTGAATCTGGCGAACAAAAATAGACAACAAAGCTAGTGGAACTTGATTAAGTGTTAGTGGTTGGCCACATAGGCCTCATGTGTCTAGAGATTTTCAAGATGGATCATGATTATATAACTTCAGCAAGATCTCTCTTCTAAATGTTTTGGAGTTTTATAGATTTATATGCATGCAAAGAACTATGATGCAAATGCAACTAGATGAATGCATATTTATTTTTATGCCACCACGGTGAATATCCTTATGGGTTGTTACACGCCACAAGATTATTCACATGGGGCTTGAGAATTTTTCAATACAATGGTAATGCAGAAATTTAAATATGCTAAAGGAAAATGATTATGCAATGCAAAGGAAATAAATATGCTATGCATGATAACTACCGATCTTACCTTTTGGCGAGGGTTCAGTGTTTTAAGTCCTCTGAACAAGACTTCTTACCTTACTCACTCCTCAAGTGCATCGTCTGATCTTGGTGGCTGCGTCTCCTGAGATAGTGATCTCTGAGGATGGCATCACCCAGGTTGCTTGCTTGTCCCATGATTTGAAGTGAAGCTTTGACGGTAGAAGCATGCAACATCTTGTTTAGTGTGCGTACTTTGTGAGTTCGGGACATTTCCTTGTAGAATCTTGGGGGAGTGACATACTCCTCCACATTTTTGCTCGAGTATGTCCCGCTTGCAAAGACAAGGTAGAGATCAAGTGCAGGGATCCTGTTGGTGGGAAAACACCAACAAAACCAAAACTTTATTTATTATTCTCTAACCTTAGGCACATTAAACAAGATAGAGTTAATGTTTATTTGTTTTCTCCATTTATGATGAGGGTAATAAGGTCACAAGATAGAGCAAGCGAACGGATACCGGTGAGCACTTCACCCGGGAGAGGGTTTTAATATCGAATCCACAGGGAGGATGGTGTGAGGATAACTGAGGCATATAACTAATCCATATAACTAATTCTTATAACTAAGTAGCAATCAAGGGATGAGAGGATAAAGAGGTAAAGAGATTCCTACGGCTGTCTAGTTCTTATCCTTGTAACCTATGTTGATATTGTCTTAGGGGATGAACTCAAAGGAAAGCGAGGGGACAAAACGTGCAATCCTCCCGGCAACGAGGGTCCTACTTGGCCTATCCAACGGGATGTGGACTCCAAAGGAATCAATGGTACTTGTCACTACCATGAACTACCACGCTCAGGAAGGTAGGGTGCATACACAAGCAACCTCGCCTAAGCACCACGCCTAAACCTAAGCCACTCCTCTAATCTATAGATTCCCACAGATTAAAGTACTCAAATAAGAGTTGTGAACAATAAGAACAATAAGAACACAATTACTTACTCAAACAAGAAGTTGATCCACCATAGAAGTCTCGGGATCAGGCCTCAATGCTAATGGGACTTGATCCCGATGGTACAAGATGTAGAGGAGTCACCGACAGTCCGGTGCTTCCTCAGCAGTTCTTCCCTTCACCCACACTTTAGCTCTCCGAAGATTAGCTCTAGTTTCTCTCATGGAAACTATTGCTCTAATCTCTCTTGACTCTTACTCTCAACTCACTCTAAGGCTTCTAGTTCTACATGGTGTTCTAGTCTAGATTGGAACTAGAGGAGAGGTCGGGGCCTCACTTTGTTGAGTATTGAGTTGAATAATGAATTAGGGTTTTACCAGGGGGACAGTGTGTGGTCTCGCTTATATAGCCCTTGGCGATGAACGATGGCCCTTGGATCAAACCGACCTTGGCAACGGTGTAGATACAACCTCAATGTCGGTTACAAACCGACCTCCAAAGTGGGCTGGATTTGGGCTCCAACTCCTGGCGGTCGCCAGTAATGGGCCTAGCGATCGCCAGGGCCCTAGATCACAACGAGTTCTCCTTCCTCCTGGTGTCTTCTGGTGTCTTCTAGAATGTTTTAGTCCACTTTTTGGATTGAGTTGCCTCACGGTCAAGTCTTGTCATCGTATGGGATGCAAACTCTTAGGTTTCTCACTGTTCTTATCTGCTTTTATCTGTTTAATCCCTGAAAAGATATAAATCACCAAAGCTCGTGGAATTATGTCAGTAAAGCCCTTAGACTTATGTTGATATTCATTTTAAGCCCTTATTTCATGTTTAGTTAACTAGTAATATTATGCTATAACAGATGTCAACAGCCTTCATTCCAAGCACTGATCAATTCATCCCAAATAGGGTCCATGTACACGCCCATATTACTCCCCGGATGTCCCGGAATGATCAACGAACAGAATACATGTTGTCGTTGAAAGGCGATACCAGGGGGGAGATTGAGGGGGATAACAAACACGGGCCAACATGTGTATGGGGTAGTCATCATCCCGTAAGGATTGAACCCATCTGTTGCTAGCGCAACACGTACGTTACGAGCCTCACCGGCTTTGTCATGATGTTTCTCATCGAAGTAGCGCCAAGCTTCACCGTCAGATGGATGTACCATCTTGTCAGGATTGTATCGTTTGCCCTGTTTGTGCCATGTCATCTACGTCGCTGATTCCTCGGTCTTGAATAGCCGTTGGATCCTCGGTATGAACGGAAGGTACCGTAGGATTCTCTCGGCGATGTTAAGCTGCTTCTTCTGACCATTACCGCAGTCTACCTCCATGAACCTGGAGGATTTACACTTTGGTCAGTACTTTGCATCCGCGTGTTCTTTCCTAAATAGGACGCACCCCTTCGGGCAAACATGTATTTGCTCGTATGGCATCTTAAGTACTTTGAGGACTTTCTCGACGCGTCTTTGGTTGAGTGGCAGATTGTGGGTCTTTGGAAGCAAGGTGGCAATCACAGTCAACATCTTATCGAAGCCTTCTTGACTCATGTTTAGGTCGGACTTCAACCCCATTAAGCGTCCAACAGTATCCAGCTGAGAAACCTCAGAGTGCTCGTGGAGGGGTTTAGTTGCCGACTCCATCATCTTGTAGAACTCCCTCGTGCATCTTCCGTCATCCCCCCCTCCCTTTCATGAGAGTTGGCGAAACATGCTTCGTAGGCATCGTCTTCCATGTCTGCTACCCCGGCATCAGCATCAAAAGCGTCGAGACGTGGTCTCACCACCTCCTCTCTGATACGTTGACTTTCACCATGGTATCTCCACACGGTATATCCCTCCATAAATCCATGAAGCACAAGATGTTTACCCATATTCACCTTGTTTGCCCTTCTCCTATTTCCACATTTGACGCAGGGACACAAAACTAGAACAAATGCTGGAGCGTTGCCAAATGCACGCTCCAAATGCAACTCCACCTGAGTTGTATTATCACATGTGGTATATGTCTGGGTTTTCAGCCATCGTATGAGCCAACGTCAATGAAACCTTCTCAAATTTTTTTTCACACTCTCCACATACGATATCACGACAACTCGACAAGTTTCATGATTTTTTGACTTCGTTTGCATTTTATATAATTTAAAACTATTCACCCGCAATTGAATGGTCAGCTTCCGTGAACAAGATGTTCAAATTTTTGGGTCTATCCACGGATGAGGCCTCACATTGCACTCAAGAATATGAATATCATTTTTCCGTTCATGTCTCCCCTCTATTCGAATGGCTTCCGGTTCAAATTTGACTTATGAAAGAAAATTCAATTAAAAGAAATAAAATCAAAATATATAGTAAATAGTTTTAAAAAAATCTCAACTTTGGACATGAACTATGAGGCATTGTAGGAAGCACAAACAAAAATTTGGATGCCAAATTTTAAAAAAAGGTTATTTTACCGAGGGACAAGTGTGGGGCTCTCGGCAAAAAACCTTTACCGAGGGCCTGCAGAAAGGCCCCCGGTAGAGTGACCATAGTCTACCGAGGGTCCCCGCAGGGGTACTCGGCAAAATTTGAAATGTCGAAATTTGACCAAAAATTTGGGTGCCGAATTAAAAGTAAAAAAAAAAAAGTTTTTCCGAGGGCGGGACATACGGCTCTCGGTAAAGGCCCTATGAAGCAGGGGCTTTACCGAGCGCCGCTCTGTTGGGCCCCCGGTAAAGCCCTATCCGAGCCGGGCCTTATCCTTTTCTCACCCACTCCCTTCTTCCTCAAACACACCAGCCTCGCCGCTCGCCACCGCCGCCGCCGCGCTCGCCCGCCGCGCCGCCGCCTCCCCCGCGCTTGCCGCGCCGCCCCCCACGCCCACCACCACCGCCCACACCCGGCCGCCACCACCACCGCCACCCCCGCCCACGCCCGCTCGCGCCCACGCCCACCACCGCCACCACCGCCCACGCCCGCCACCACCTCCACCGCCGCCCGCGCCCACGCCCGCCACCACCACCACCGCCGGCCGCCCGCCACCACCGCCGGCCGCCACCACCACCACCACCACCGCCCACGCCCGCCACCGCTGTCCGCGCGCCGTCCCACCCTCCACCACCGTCCCGCGAGCCCCGACGCCCCTCCACCGCCCGTCCGCGCTTGCCCCGACGCCCGCACCGCAGTCCACCGCCGTCCGTCCCTCCACCACCGTCCGTCCATGCCCCTCCTACGCCATCGATTGTGGTACATATATTGCTGTTATTTCTTTGTAACAATATGTGTTGTGGTATATAATGCTACTATATATTTCTAGTTAAGTGGCAAAAAAATTGAAACTAATTTCTATATCTTTATGTTAGATGTCTAGACATTATCTTCCACCCCGGAAGTCATAGGTTTCACCGGCCACGTAATGACCCGGGGATTTGACCCTGATCCAAGACCTATACCTACCGTAGCGCCTAATGTTCCAAATAATAGTATGTATATTTGTATCAAGTATATTTGTATAATCAATTTGTCAAATACATTTGTATATGTATATTTACCATTTATATGATTTTTAAATGTCTGCAGCCAATTGACCAAATCACTTGGCTTAAACACACTCTCTTGTACTTTGGGGTTGACAGTGGACGTCCAAAGACTATCATGATCTTAATAGTCAATTAGGTCCACAAATCCAATGTCGAATTAGCTTTTCCATCGCCCCGAAGCGGGGAGAAGTAGAAATCCCATACAAATCTCAGAGGCTGGAATAAAAGCACACGTGGCCCGGCCGGGCGGTTGCACAAAAATATGCTATCATGGGATGTGTACAAAAGCTTCAAGAAAATGGGTACACTCGCCTACATTCTCCTCATTGTTGATGACAGCTAAAAGAGGGAACATGAGTCATGACGTTGCGGGATTGGCTGCAAGAATGGCTCGGAGGAACCAAAATGATGTGGTAATCTTGATATGTTAATTTATCACCTAGCTTATATCTAGAAATGATGTGGTAATCTTGATATGTTCTCATAATTTTTTTTCAATAATTACAGGTTCAAGTGTATGACTTAACCTACGCTGGGTGTAGTTATGCATCCATTCTAACCCAGACAATGTCTCAATTGGGTTATGTTTGGACATGGGCTAATCCAATGCCAACACTCACTACAGATGGATATCAAGCAAAGGTGGTTGCCAAAAGATTGGAGACCCAAATGACACGTCCAAAGACGGTTAAACGTCGTCGGTACACCCATGTCGTCGTAGTTGTGAAGCAAAGGAGGATGTATTAGTTAGAACATTGTTGCACATTTCGGATATCTGTGTACTCAAGATCGGTGACCTACACTTCACCGAGTTATTTCTACAAGACCGGCAGCGGTGAACTTCTAGTGAAGTTGTAGTTGTAGTAGAACTTGTAGTTGTAGTAGAACATTTTTTGATTGTAGTGACTTGTTTTAAATTATGCATGTTTTAAATTATGCAAGTTTGTATGGATGTGATATATATGTGACTTGTTTTAAATTCGGTTTGTCAAGGTGGAATGAAACGAAACAAAAAAGATAGGGTCAATTTACCGAGAGCCATTGGAAGGGCTCTCGGCAAAAATCTTTACCGAGGGCATGCAGGATGGCGCTCGGTAGAGTGACCATAATCTACCGAGCGCCTAACACCCGCTCGGTAAATTGACCATATAGTCTACCGAGCGCCTAACACCCGCTCTCGGTAGAGTTGACGGCAGAGGCGCGTTAGCCCGCTGCAAGACGGAGGGGCGTGAACTCTACCGAGGATGGAGCTTTGCGGAGGGCTGGCTCTCGGTGAATTCACCCTCTACCGAGAGCCCCGCATTACCGAGGGGTTGGGCTCTCGGTAGAGGGAGCTCTACCGAGAGCTTGATGTCTCCGAGAGCGGCTCTCGGTGGAGGGTGAATTCACCGAGCGCTTGCCGTTGGGCTCTCGGTAAAAAATATGCCTTCGGTAGAGACCTTCTGCGCGGTAGTGACGTTTGTTGTGACCATCAGCTTCCCCCACCGCCTACAACGCGGAAGCCACGGCCTCCCACATCATCCGTGGCTCGGACGGAGCCACCAGCACCTGGGCTCGCCGCTCGCGACCGCCGGGAGGCCGGGCGCGCCACTGCAGGGCGGCTCGACGGAGCTGCGCGCGGCTACCGCTGCACGCGAGCTCGGGCGGCGCTGGTCAGCCTGCTGGGCGTGCTCCCACTGGGCGTCGCCCCTTAGCACATCCCGACACCAGCACCACCTGCTTGTGAGCTTGTCTCTGTCTGCTCAACTCTCTCAGAGAAAGTGAAGCCAGGGTTAACCCGACAGCGGCAGCTGCATGGTTTTGTTCCTAGGAGGAGCATACTCAGCCATCGGATTGGCATCAATAGTTCAGATCGAGCTGAGAGCTAGGTGGGCCTGCGGGGCAGTGCGTTGAAGCCCGCTTTGGCCGCCCAGGCCAGGTAGCCAAAGTTTTTAGGCCACCTGGACGTTCATCAGGCCAAAAGGCTGTTTCCGTCTCCTTTTCAGCTCACATTTTTTTTTTTTTTTTGGTCTCGTTCGTCAAAGATGTTCAGAAGACCGTTTTTGTATATCCCACTGGCCTGCCCCTGGATTGTGGAATCAATCCCTTGCCTCTCTTTTGTGATATTTTTAATTTTTTTATATATGTAATCTATTTATTTTTACAAAGAAAAGATAACAACAAAAAGTAAACAAAGTATTTATTCCTACACTAAAAACATTAAAACTAGCAACTATATATGAATTTAAATGGTTTTAGCCATGGTAGCGCTGAAACAAATAACTCGAATGTTTGATTCTTCTTTTTTATCCCCGTTGCAACGCACGGGCATATTTCCCAGTAATCCATAGAGTTAGATCACTCACGAGCCAAACCGAAAGCTGTTACTAGAAATACACGTTTTCCACAGTCCATGCATGTTCATAAACTTTTTACCTTCCACTAGTAGGAAATATACTTTCCACAACGGACTACTTTATAAGTCATGAGGCCAAATACAGTAGTCAAGCAGTTTTTCTTGGCGTGCAACTTTTTTTATTGCCACCTCTCTCATGTCATTCAGTATAATCGTCTAGATTATTTATAGCCGGGCACAGAAAAAGGTGAGTCAAGAAAATGCCACTAAACAAAGTCAGGCTGACGCTTCGTGTTGGTAGCCATATTATCAACCACAAGAAAATATTTTTAACTACTTGCATTTTTATAACAAAATGGTGATGGACTCTTCATGAGAGCTAATATTTTAGAATTTAACTGCTTTGTGCTTTCAGTAGTAGGTGATGTTCCCGTCGACAGTGAGGCCTATAATGACTTACAACCTCGAGGATTTGCCGCCTAGTTTCGAAGGTACTCACAGGGGGTACTGTTTGCTTGCATACATGCATTCACAGGGGTGGGTGTGCTCATATTGTGCGTGTCTGCGCTGTACTTTGTAATCTTAAAGAAGAATATTAAGAAAGGAAATACGTGCCCATAAATCCGCAGAATCTGTGCTTCAGTTTCAGCACCACTACTCATTTGCTATATTGCTATGTTAAAAAGGACTCTCAAAAGCAATGCTAATATGTTGTTTTGTTTTGCTTGAAGTCAAGTTTTTCATTTGAAATCATTTGTGTAACGAAAAAATATGGCTGAATTTCCTCCCATTTGAAATTCAAAACTTTCAAATGACCTCGGATGGAGAAATTACCTAAACGAATGCTGTAGGTCTCCAAAAGTAATAAAATTTTGTAGTTGACAACCTTTTCATTTGAATTCGTTTTGGGTCCCAAATACTCATTTTAAAACAGGATGAGGATAGAATGAGGAGGACAAATGTCTCAATTGGACTCAAGTTTCTCTTACAAGTGAAGTTTTTCTCTTACAAGTGAAGTGGCTAGGTGACGAACGTGGGAAGCTTGAGGTTGTGGCAGGGTTCGAGGCTTCGAGCGTACTGCGTGACGTGTGACTTCATCATGTTTTTTTGGGTTTCTGGAAACCTCATTACTTGAATATAGAAACATACGTTTTCTAGAGTCCATGTTCATAAACTTTTTACCTTCCACTAGTAGGGATTATACTTTCCACAAGCGCCAGAGATGACCCAGCGAACGGACTACTATAGAAGTCATGAGGCCAAATACAGTAGTCAAGCACTTTTGCTTAGTGCGCAGCTTTTATTGGTTGCCACACTTCTCTAGTGCTTATTGAGTATATATAATAGTCATGATTATTTATGGCCTGGCACGAAAGGGAAAAAGGTGAGTCAAGCAAATGCCACTAAAACAGAGTCACGCTCATGCTTCATATTGGTAGCCATGTTATCAACCAAAAGAAAATATTTTTTATAACCAAATGGGATCAATATTGAGAGGAAGGAAATATGTGCCCGTAAATCCGCAGAATCTGCGCATCAGTTTCAGCACCACTACTCATTTCCTATATTGCTATGTTAAAAAGGACTTTCAAAAGCACTGTTAATATGTTGATTTGTTTTCCTTGCTGTCAACCGTCAAAAGTTGGTTCTCTTTCTCATGTGTTCGTACCACTCAGGGTTCTCTATATAAAGTGCAAGTATATGGCGCAGCATGCACAAGAATCATCGCACCCATATCAGTCCACTAACAAAATGGCTATTGTAGGAGCCAGAAACAAGTCCTTGCTTCTGCTTGTAGCAATGGTCATCTTGTTTGCATGTGCATGTTCCGTAGCCACATCCACAATCCGTCGTAACGCATCCGAAACTGACCGACAAGCCCTTTTTGGGCCTAAGGTCACAGCTCTCTGGTCCAGCTGGAGCCTTGGACTCGTGGAGAGATGACTCACTCTCATTCTGTGATTGGCGAGGGGTGTTCTGCAGCACCCAGAATGCACCTCGCGTTGTATCTCTAAACCTTTCATCCCTGAACATCACCGGAAGCTTATCTCCATCCATTGCTCACCTTCGTTTCATACATAGCATCGACATGTCTTTCAACCAAATCAGTGGCTACATACCTCCAGAGATTGGCAATTTAACACGTCTGAGGATGCTCAACCTGAGCATGAACTCCATCACTGGGGTGATTCCAGCTTCCATGTCATTCTGTACCCACCTCCAGGTTATCAGACTAATGGACAACTCAATCGAAGGTGAGATTCCCCAAACTCTTGCTAATTTGCAGTTTCTTCAAGAAATTAATCTTAGCGATAACAAACTTGGTGGAAGCATTCCTTCAGGGATTGGTTTACTTCCTAGACTCCAATTTCTTTTTCTCCCCAATAACAACCTATATGGTAGTATTCCTGAATTCCTGGGAAGTAGTTCATCACTATCCATGGTTGTTGTGTGGAACAATAGCCTAACTGGTGGCATTCCACCTATGTTGGCAAATTGCTCAACACTCAACTACCTTGACCTCATGAGTAACAAGCTCACTGGAAACATCCCTTCTACTCTCTTCAACAGCACATCTCTTCTTTACATAGACCTGTCAGATAATGGTTTCTTTGGACCCATCCCATCATCATCCTCGATTTCTTCACCAGTGCAGTATATTAGCTTAACAAGAAACAACTTCTCAGGAGTTATACCTGCCACGCTTGGAAACATGTGCTCCCTTGTCTTCCTCCTTCTGGCTAAAAATAATTTGCATGGAAGCATCCCTGAACATCTAGCTAGAACTCCCATACTGGAGGTACTAGACTTGTCTTATAACAACTTGTCGGGCCAGGTTCCACGTAACATTTTCAATAGCACGACACTCACTTATCTCGGTCTTGGTGAAAACAAACTTACTGGAACAATTCCAAGTGACATTGGCTACACTCTTCCAAACATCCAAACATTGGTCTTGGAAGATAACCATTTTGGTGGCCCACTCCCAGGATCTCTAGTTCATGCTTCCAGCCTCCAAGCTTTGTTACTCCGTGATAATGCATTCACTGGAGTAGTTCCTTCGTATTGGTCATTGCCCAGCTTGACTCAGCTAGACCTTGGTGCAAACAATCTTGAGACAGTAGATTGGAGTTCCTTGTCTTCAACAACAAGCTCATCAAACATGATGCAGATGATGTATTTAGACAATAACAATCTTCAAGGATCAGTACCGAATTCCATTGGGATTCTTTCATCTAACTTACAACAATTGTATCTAACAAATAATAATTTTAGTGGAACCATACCTTCTGAGATAGAAAACCTAGGAAATCTCACTGTTCTTCAACTGGAAGGAAATATATTCTCTGGAAGAATTCCTGAGACGCTTGGAAACCTCGGTAGGTTGGTTGTCTTAAGCTTGGCAAACAATATACTCTCTGGTAGAATCCCAGAATCAATTGGAAATCTTGAAAGCTTAAGTGAGCTTTATCTCCAGGAGAACAACTTGAGTGGTTCATTACCTCCCAGCATTAAAGGTTGCAAGAATTTGGTGATGCTAAACTTGTCACATAATGTTCTCGAAGGAAGCATCCCACCTGAAATCCTATCCATTTCTTCTCTTTCTTTAGGCCTCGACCTGTCATATAATAAACTCACTGGATCCATATCATCTAACATTGGTGCATTGATTAATCTTGGCTTCCTTGATATTTCCAACAACCATTTATCTGGAGTGATTCCTCACACACTTGGTGAGTGCATTCTATTGGAATCGATTCACTTAGAGGTGAATTTTCTTAATGGGAGTATCCCACTATCCTTTTCAAGCTTAAGAGGCATCACCAAGATGGATCTATCGCAAAACAATTTATCTGGTGAAATTCCAAACTTTCTTGAGACACTTAGCAGTTTGCAGCTTCTTAATTTATCATTCAACAACCTCGACGGAGTTGTACCTACAGGTGGTGCATTTAGCAACTCAAGCAAGGTTTTCTTAGAAGGGAACAAGATGCTATGCACAAGAGACCCAATCCTACAATTACCACATTGCATGTCAACAATATTGAATAGAAGGAAGACTTCCTACATTATATTGATTGCAATTCCACTTGTCAGTGCTGTGACCATCTTAGCTGCTTTCGCTGCAATCATTCTTTTGAAGAGATTTCGCAAGAAGGAGCTTGTTCAAAAGTCACTTGAAGGTTTAAAGAAGTTTTCATATTCTGACATAGCTAAGGCAACCAACGAATTCTCTTCAGAAAACCTTGTTGGAGCTGGGAGATTTGGATTTGTCTATAAAGGTATATTCAAGTCTTTGGCACACCCTGTTGCAGTTAAGGTGTTCAAACTTGACCAACTTGGGGCACCAAAAAACTTCTTTACTGAATGTGAGGTATTACGAAGCACTCGGCACCGAAATCTTATACGTGTGATTAGTTTGTGCTCAGGCTCAGACCAAATGGGAAATGAGTTCAAAGCCCTCATTCTTGAGTATATGGGAAATGGTAACCTCGAAATATGGCTGCATTCAAAGGGGCTGTCAGAAACAAAAGAATGCTATTAGATCTAGGTTCAAGGATAATGATAGCGATAGATATAGCTGCAGCCTTGGACTATCTCCACAATTGGTGCACACCTCCTCTAGTTCATTGTGATTTGAAGCCAAGCAATGTTCTTTTGGATGATGATATGGTTGCTCATATTAGTGACTTTGGATTAGCAAAGTTTTTGCACGATCATTCTTCAGTGAACCTTAATAGTTCAAGAAATATTGTTGGACCAAGGGGTTCAGTTGGATACATTGCACCAGGTAAGAATTTATTCATATGATTTTGATATATGTCCTTTTGGTCAGCCTTAGTGGAGTAATTAATTTATCAAGCGTTCTCACATATTTTGAAAATAATAGGGTTTTTCTGCAATACCATTCCTTAAGATAACTTCCTATACTACAATAATTTGATTTTTTTGTATTACATTATTTATGCAGAATATGGAATGGGCTGTGAAATTTCAACAGCAGGTGACATTTATAGCTTCGGAGTTATTCTATTGGAAATGATTACAGGAAAGGAGCCAACAAATGACATGTTTAAAGATGGCCTTAACCTTCACAATTTTGTGGAGCATGCATTTCCATACAATATTTGTGAGATTTTTGACAGCAGTCTCATTCCGTTTCATGATGCAGCAAGTCATGACAATGAAATTGAGAATCAAACACTCAATGGTATTCAAAACTGTATCAAAAGGATCACACAACTTGGCCTAATGTGTTCTGTGGACTCACCAAAAGATCGGCCGGCAATACAGGATGTTTACACTGAAATCATCGCAGTAAAAGAAATGTTTTTAGAATCGCAGTGTTGACAGAATGGAAATACTGATTTACACAGTGCCTGTCCATCAATGCGTGCTCCTACATATGCTAGAATTTTTAGTAATAGTACAAAAATTAGAAGTTCATGTTTTGTACCTACAACAAATCAAATTTGCTTACCTTTGTGGTGGACCGAGATCATAAGGGTTTCCCATAGGATCAACTATCCGGCTAGTCGATGGGCTGGCCAAAGTTCTGGCTAGATGGTGTGGAACAAGGTGGCGTGTTCTCCAATGCTACAAGGACTGACCTAGTTGAATTATAGGAAAACTAGTCTATGTAATAGAATAGAACTAGGTTTTTTTCTATTGTAACCAATTAGGACTAGATCAATGCACCTGCCCTCTGGACTATATAAAGAGAGGCAGGGGCATCCCCTTGTAACATCATTCAAAAACAATCAAATGCAAGGCAACACGGCTAACGGACGTAGGGTATTACGCTATTCAGCGGCCTGAACCAGTATAAATCGCTATCTTTACTTTCACCATCGAAGTTCAGCATACGTCGAAGCCCACTGAACCTCATTCTAGATAACCTCATAACCTGTTGCCAGTTATTAGACAGCAACATTTTGTGCACATAGTCTCTCTCTTTTGGTGCATTTTTCTAATATTATTCAGATGTCATACTTTGTAATACTTTTTTTTTGGGTATCATAAGTTTATCAATGACGTTGTATATTTTTACTCATATTTACAAAGTGCTTGTCCAACAATGCATGCTCCTACAGGTCTCACATGCACTCATGTTCTTCGAGGCCTAATCTTGCTTAGATGGGCTTTGCTTCTGTGCTTCTTACAAAAGTGGTCAACTAAGTCTACTTTTCTACAATTTAGCAATATGAACCAGAAAACAAGATGTTGCATCGTTGGGTTCATATCAGCACCAAGTGGCATAAACGTTCTCTTAAGGATGAAATAATCACCAAAATGATACAAAAATATCGCTGTAAATAGTGCAAACACTATAGTACTTAGTACTCTGCATATATCACTACCCGAGGAGAGATTTTCCTGTCGGTTTTGGTTTTTCCTATCGGTTCTATCCAAACCATCACGAAAATATGAAATCCTTGTCGGTTGCTTAAAAACCATGGGGTTAAAGCTGGGAACTCCCGACGGCTCTTTCTAATTCATATGAACTATAAAAAATGTCAGGAACACATATATCACTCCGACGCTGGACTCGAACCGTGAGAAAACCTCACAGTGGGGGGCACGTGGAAAAATTGATGACACGTTCAATTTACAGCGGTGCGGGTCCCATTTGGAGACATAAAACGGCCAAACCCTAGCCATGCACATGCGGCTCGCCCTCCTTTGCCCCGCCACCGCCGCTTCCCTCCTCTTCCCCGATGCCGACGCCGCCACCGCCTATGGGGGTCCCCACGCCCACGCCTACCGTCGCCCGACATGATTACCCTACGGCCTCGTCGCCGGAAGATGCGTGCAAAGCCTTGAGGTTCGAGGTGGATCTCCAACTCCTGTGTTGCCACCGTCGTCTTGAGGAAGCTTTCCCACACGCGCGCATGGCTGGCCAATGCTGCCCCATTATGGATCCACCAAGTCGTGCCACCAATAGCCTCGTCATCCCGATCTTGCCCCTCCACGCCCGTCTCACCGTCGTCCCGATCTTCTCCCCCCACGTTCATGCTTCCGGATACCCCCGCCATTAGGGGATCCCCAAAACCACGCCCTCACCTCCCGAAGGAGTTCCCCACGCCCTCAGCGCCAAGGCATCCCATTGTTTCGTGCCTTCCCAATCTGCATGCATAAGGTGTCCTCTTTCTCTCTCCCAATCTCCTCAGATCTGGAGTAATGCTTCTTTCCATGTATAAGTTTGTGGTAACTTAGCTAATATTTCATTGATTATTAAAAGTAAAAAAGCAGCGGTGTTTGTCGAAAAAAAGGAAAACAATAGTAACATATATACAAGAGACCTTGATGGAATTTTGTGTAACTCATGTAGAAGGTCAAAGTAGTAGTTCTTACTTGAATTGACTTATTTTGCTTTTGTATAAACTCGAAAGGGCATGCTTGTGGATATGGGATCACCAAAGAACTCTACCGAGTTGTTCGTAGGGTTCTATCCTAGCCTCGCGGCCATAACAACTCTTGGAAGACAGCGGAAGCTTGGCTACGGTGACTTCGTTGTAATTAGGATAGAACTCTAGTCAGGTCTCTCGTTAGAGTTGGGTGTTCGAATCCTCATCGGACAACCCTCTTTGTATCCGACTAGGACCGTAGCGAGCTCCTCGGTCCCTTCTGAACTATAAAAGGCGACCGAGGAGCACCTCATAGAGGAGACCGCAACTTGAACACATCAAGTGCTGTAAACAACACCAACCGGCCTCCGGTTGACCCCATCAATCAAAAACAGGCTCACGCCCGGCGGACGTAAAGGTCTTTACTCGATCTCCGATCGAGGGCCCGAACCAAAGATATAAAAACTCAGCTCTCAATGTCACCGCAAGAACAAACCCGGGCTCCGGGTTCATCGAGGCCCGAACAAACTGCCCGGTTCACCCCGTGGCGGGCTCTCGGTCGTAAAACATCGACAATGTTGCTTGATGCTTTTGTCCAACTAGGAACTTAGGTTTTTTTATAAAGAAATGTCTAGCTTCTAATGTTTTGGATACTCAATGGAATTTTGAGGCAGAGTAATCATAAACATATTGTTCCAACTTGTGATTCAACAATAGATGTGGCAAACTCTATAAATGTTATTGCAATGTTTTATAATATGCTGATGTTTTATATCATGATGAGGATGAATATATAGTTTTAAAATGAGGATAATTTATCCCATGTTCTAAATGATGTGATGCTGTAGGAATCTATGTTCCTGTTCTAAGTGTTACCGCGAGTGGAGCTGCAAGAAACAACAGGTGTCGATGTTCTGACTTCTAGAGAAGGAACAAGCAAGTTTGATGCTTCAAGTACTTGGTATTAAAATACATTTTTGTCCTCAAATTGTTGAAGAACAGTAATTTCTTTTCTTTTAATCTGTTGCTAAAACTTATAACTAGTCTTTCTCCATTATAGTAACTCCAAATACGATGTTTTTCCCTAAAACTTTTTAAAATCATGTCCTATCTAATTATTGTACTCTTACTGCTATGATTTTACTCATCTTTTCTTGTGGACATTGTAAATTTTGAATTAAAAAAATAGCAACTTCTAACGTCATTTTGGAATTCTAAATGATTTGAGCTAAAAAAAGTCATAAGCATAGAAGTTGTCTAACTCATCAAGATATACAATATTTATTTTGGTCATTTGTTCATTTGACAAAGTAATAGTAACATTGTTCACATCTCACAAAATCTATGTATCTCTCATATAGTTTATGAAACCACTTCGTCGGATGAATAAATGATCAAATTAAAAATTGTAGCTCTTGAGAAGTTATGAAACTTTGTAGTTGACAAGTTTTTTATTTGAAGTCATCTTGTCATACAAAACAACGTATGAGTTTTTAAAATTTGTAATTTGAATTTTTTTTTTCAAATGACAACAGATAGAGAAACAACTAAAATAAACATTGTAGATCATGAGAAGTTATCAAACATGATAGTTGACAAGTTTTTGATTTGAAATCATCTTGTCATGCAAAAATTTTCAAAAGGCCTCGAATGGAGAAACTACCTAGATGGAAGTTGTAGATCTTGAAAAGTTATGAAACTTTATAGTTGACAAGTTTTTTATTTGAATTCATTTACGGCCTCAATCAATCAATTTATATTCGGTTTAGTATAATACGTGGGAAACCGAAATTGGAATATAGACAAAGTGAATGTGAGATAAAGTGGTAGAGGTGTTATGCGCGAGAGTGAGGTCACGGGTTGGAAACCCACCGGCTCAATACCCATTGTGACACACGTGTTTCAGCTCAATACGGAGCGGGCGCGGGTGGCGCACCGAAGGGGGCCTCACTAGTAACGAAATGATTTTCCGTGATACCGAAAATCTTTTCCGTGGTGGGCACATAATTTGCCCGTCACGGTTAATGCTCCGCCACGCCCGATTTCATTTTCCGTGGCAGACATTTTTTTGCCCGTCACGGAAAATCGATTTTCCGTGGCGGGCATCTTAACATGCCCGCCCGCGGAAAATAGTGTATTTTGCGTGGCGGTCGCGTTAAGGTGCCCGCCACGCAAAATCAATTTCCCGTGGCGGGCGTCCTAAAATACCCGTCATAGAAAATGAAGAAGCCCAATAGGCTCGGTGAGGCCCGATAATTGTCTTCGAGTATAAATATAAGGATTAGGGTTTGGTCCACTCATTCTCATCCTTCACTCCCGGGACGAGACCGAGCCTCCTCCACTCCACCCTTCTCCCACCGCGCCCCCATCTCACCTTCTCCCACCGGAGCCCCCACCTCACCTTCGCACCGGCGCCCCTCACTTTCTCCCCTCTCTGGCGGCGTGGCGAACCGGCGACTTCGGTGGATCTCCGGGGCGGCAAGCGGATCCGGCGGCGAGGCTCGTGGATCCCGGCGGCGCGTGGATCCAGCCTCGGCGGCGTGCGTGACCCGGCGGCGGCGGATCCGGCGGCGAGGCCGTGGATCCGGCGGCGGCGCGTGGATCCGGCCTCGCGGCGCGTGGATCTGCGCGGCGGCGCCCGCCTTCCGACGGTGGGCCTTCCGACGGCGCGTGGATCCGCCCCGGATCAGCGCGGGTGGGCCTTCCGACGGCGCCACGCCGCGGCGGCGGCGGCCGTGCAGCTGCAGCGGCGCGGATGGGTGGCCGCGTCGGGGAGGACCTTCATCCGCGGCGGCGCGATTGGCATCAACCGGCGTGGAGGACCTCCATCCGCCGCCCGGCGGTTCCGCCGGCGGATCGGCGGCAGCCAGCGATCCGGCGTGGAGGACCTCCATCCGCCCGGCGGCGGGTTCAGCGCGGCGGATCCGCAGCGGCGCGAGTCGCGGGCCTAGATGGGCTCGGCGGGCCCGTGGATGGTCTCGGACGGGTCTGCGGGTTTTACGCTTTTTTTATTTTTTGAAAACATTTACCGTGACGGGCGCATGTAATACGCCCGCCACGGTGTTCCATTAAACGCGACGGGCACTGTAGCCCGCCACGCTAAACCTATGATTTACCGTGACCTTTTGGGGAGGCGGGCTCCAACGCCCGCCATGCAAAACCTGCCGCGCCCGTCACATAAAAACTTTCGTTACTTCCCTGGGTTCATAAAAATATTTTGCTATTTTTATGGCATTTTTTCCGGTCTGAAATTGTGATTTTGAAATTGATTTGTAGTATCAGCTCAATATCCAACCGTCCCTTTAAATCGATTTACAGGGGCATATGGAAAACCATCCCTACACACCGTCCATTTTTAAGAACAAGAGGTCACCGTCACTACCGAGAATTTTAATAGTAGTCCTATTGTAAGGTCACCTCTAAACATATGTCTAAGTAGTTTTCTCAAGGGACCATAACCAGGAATTCAACTCTACTGATATGCGTTCGGTAACACCCAACAGACTTTAGGGAGAGACCGATGCATAAAGGTACACAAATATAAGAATATCCACCTATCAACATATATTATTTTCTCCCCCATTATGTTTTGTTTTGGTGGATGGAGCATGCATGACCTGTAAGGTGGGTGCTAAAAAAGGGAGATCTGTAAATTATAAATCTAGTTCAAGTGGAGAATTTGATATCTCCAAGTTGTGCCTGTGTATGTGAAAAACTCCACAAAGGGGGTTTACAGTGAAAGATATATATGACATGATGCTCCACTTGGACTAGATAATCTAGACAATATACAAGTGTCACTGACCGCAGTCAGTTTTGGCTAGCTTGCACTACAACACTGGATGTAACGCCAGAAGACACAATTTTGATGGATGGACAAATCATTGGGACCATGGTCGTTATTGTTTCTGAATTCTGTTCACTATGGGCGTGGATGCATGGTGTGGTGATCGAGACCAGCTCTGGGCCTCTGGCCTGAAAGGTAACCGTCTAAAACTTATGGGCTGTTTGTTTAGAAATCAACACATTCTAGATAAAGTGATCTCAAATTTAGCTGGATAACTTCATTCTTCATACTAGTAATAATTATAAGCTAGCAAGGAATAACAATAGTACATAAATGGTTTCATGTAAGATGCATGCTGGAGGGCGCACTAGTGGGTAGGCGGCGCAAGGGCAGAGGTCATGCGGCGTGTGTGTGTGTGTGTGTGTGTGGGGGGGGGGGGGCAGGGCAGAGAGAGAGATAGAGAACTAGAGAGCTTGAGAGCCTTAGGGTTTTACTCCCTCGACTATATGTTTCTTGCATTGAAACGATTACATGATGGTGGTGTTTACTTCCTCCGTCCATTAATCAGGATAATGTTACCAAAAGTATTTTTTCCATGAATCGGAAACGTTTTAGCCAGGGACCACCACTACTACCCAATTCTTTTTGCGTGGCGGGCATTATTCATTTTCGGAGGCGGGTAAGGGTGACCGTCACCCATGACAGGTCACGGTTAATAATTTTCTTCTGTGGGCGGGCAAAATGTTCCTGCCACAGTTAATCCAGCAAAAAAACCAAAAAGCCTAGACCCAACCGGTCCGGACCTGATCCGGACTGCCGGGCATCACTGTGCCGCCGCCGGCGGGTCCGCACCTAGACACCAACGCTACCGCCGGGCTAGATCTAGACGCCTGAAAAGGTCCCGAATGGCTAGAGGAAGGGGGGTTTGAATAGGCTAATAAAAATTTCTACAACAACACTTAAGGCAAATGGTTAGATAATAAGATAGCGTAGCGAATTTAGCGGAGCTACAACTAGCTATGCAAGGCTACTAGCAATTCTAGAAATTCTAATATCTCTAATCAAACACAAGAGTTTCTATGGAAACTATGATCACTGAATAACACACAAGCTAAGTCACTAAGTTACCCCTAGGTGAAAGCACTACAAAAACTAGTGAGCTAACTAGCAAGGTGATCTATTTCTACTCAAGATATGAAAGGCAAAGTAAAGTACAAGAGTTGAGGGTGATCGATATACCGCCGGTGTAGAGTAGAGGATGATGCCAATCACCGATGTCAATAAGAAATCTCCAACGTGCAAATCACACTTGACAAGATGATTTATCCCCGAGGTTCACGTGCTTGCCGGCACGCTAGTCCTCGTTGTGGAAATGCACCCACTTGATGATTCGCAAGCAAATGGCCAGTGCCAAATCTCTCGGAGGGAGCTCGCAAGAATCACTCACAAGAGGGGATCCACAAGCCACGAGCAATCCACTAATAATGCCTTTCACGAATCTCCCGTGGTGGCAATCACAAAGTCCACCGGTGTGGCCTCGAACAATCTCCGGTCGAGCTCAACACCACCACCAACTCCAAGCCGCTAGAGAACCAAGCAAATTCCCAAGAGAAGCAAGAATCTCGCAGCTCCTCCGAAGAACAAGTGCCTCTAGATGCAATCAACAGGCAAATGCACTTGAATCTCACTCAATCTCACCAAAGAATCGAAGTTAGGCAAGAGAGATGAGTGGAGAGGAGTATTCTCAGCTCAAGAGTTTATTAGGATGTTCAAATGTGCAAGAGAGCACTCCCATGGCCCGCCACACAACTATTTATAAGCCCCATAAAAATGGAGCCGTTGGGGACAAGTTGCACTTCTGCGTGGCGGCCCGACACGCCCGGTCGCGTTCAAACCCGAGACCGGCAGCCAACCGTTGGGGCGCAAATCGCTAGGGCAGCGTCGGCGCCGGTGCCGGTTGGCCCGCTCCGTGCAAGGCCCTCTATAGTGCGCCCGCCCGGACAGACGCGCCCGCCACGCGTCGTCGCCGCTCACACCGTCGCGGCGCGTTGCCGGCCGGCCGACAACGCGGCCCGACGCTGGGACCGATGGCCGCCGCGTCGGCGCCCGAGCGGGAGGCGCATCCGGCGCACCACCTTGGCCCCCGAGCAGCCGCACATGCGATTGACGCCGCCGAGCATCTAGCGCTCCAGCCACGAGCACGTTCGACGCCCTTGCTTTCGGCCAGCTGAGCCGCCGCGACGCCCGTCCATGCGAGGGACACCGGGAGCCGGCGTCGGTCGCTCCAAGGCCGGCGTCTCGCCTCGGTTATTTCATGTCAAGATTCATCGTTCGTCGTCGCCTTTCTTCCAAACCAAGTTCCATCTCTTGTCCAAGCACACGTGTTAGCATTTTGAAAGCGTTTGACAAGTGATAAGTTAGTGCTCTCGATTCTAAATGCATATGCAAGACAATGTGAATCTAGAGGCACTCGAAATGCAGATTAGCCATTGAATTCTCCTCTTGATAGTCGGCTATCTATCCAAAACATGATCGCACTCTCTATAGTGCCTCGATCACCGAAAGCAAACCCTATCAAGTTATACCTTTGCCTTGATCTCCGGGTCTTTGCCTTTCCAAAGAGCAAGCTCGATGATCCACCATGTCCATGATCACGTAGCTCCACATCATCTATGCTATCCTATCTCATAAGCACACTTAGAGTAGAGGTTTAGCATAATAGGGTGTCATCAATTGTCAAAACCAAACATGAGATTTCAATCTCCCCTTTTTGGTAATTGATGACAACCATCACAAAGGTATGAAATAAATTCAATTTGAACTTGAATTGCTTGTCCAAAGCATTTTGGTCATGAATCAAAGTTGGACAAACATTTCAAGGTTCGGTTTTGGTAATAGTAGCTCCCCCTACATATGTGCTTCCTTGTGTTTGGATCAAATTTTGCACATATGTATGGATAGAAGATTTTGGGAGAGATAATATTACCAAAAGGATGCTAAGGTATATAGAGTCGGACCTTTGAAGCGTGATACCAATCAAAGTGTCGTTATATACCATCCTTAGCGTCATTGTAGCTAGACATTCATTAAAAACTCAACATACCCCATGAGATCAACATTATAGGCATAATATGTGAGCAATGTCTAGATACATCCTATGCATGCTAGTAAATCATTTCACCATTCAAGGTTTATATTTCTAGCATACACCAATGAAGCATGAATATTGAATTTTAAATTGCAATGCTCCATATCATCATGCTATGCACATACAAATATGCAACAAATAGTCTATGAGCTTGCTCCCCCTATTTGTGTGATCCTTTCCATAATCTTTGTGACTTAATTCTCCCTCTTTGTCAACAATCACCAAAAAGGTGTAAATGAGAGAAACCAAGTCAATCAAAGGATCAAAAAGTGGTCCAATCTAGAACACTTGCCTATAATATGTATTTAGGTTTGAACCAAGGACAAGCTTCTTCACACCTCATATGAATAAGGGTTATCTTGACCATGTTAAAATACACATCATGAGCTCATTTTCTAGATTGAACACTAGGATTGCAAGCCCACAAACATGTCATATGCCACCACTAGATCATATAAGCATAAAAAGCAATAGTGGTGCCACACATACATTAAAATCATTTTATTTTCCATGAATGAGCCTATAGGATGAGTTATGGCTAGATGCACTAAACAAGTCCTTAGCACAGTATGAATATATCGGATAATTGATCATCGGTGCCAATTCCCATGACGCAAATATCACCCTTTTGTTGATGATCTCTAATGAATTGATGCCTTATGTCAATGTGCTTTGTTCGTGGATGTTGCACCGAAGTTTTTGTGTCATCTTGATTGCACTTTCATTGTCACAAAACAATGGTACTTTGTCAAACTTGAATCCAAAGTCCTCAAAGTAGACCTCATCCAAAGCAATTGAGTGCAACAACTTCCAAAGACTAATGTATTCGGCCGGGTAGAGAGAGAGCAACACTATTAAGCTCAAAGTTGAGGGGGGCGGGATGGGGACACTACTATAGATTTGATTTTGCGTGGCACTTGAAAACATTAACGGTGGCAGTTATTGAGAAAACCGCCACGGTTAATGTCCCTATTAACCATGGCGGTTATTTTTTATTAACCGTGATGGTTTTAATAACCGCCATGTTAAATCAATTAATTGTGGCAGTTTTTTATAAAAAACCACCACGGTAAATGAAGCCCAAACACCGAGCCCAATAAGCCCATATCAGCCCACTATAGTCTCGAGCGTTATAAAAGCAAAACCATCTCTCTAACCCTAACCATCACCCCTCACTCACTCGGCCCGGCCCGCTCCTCCGCCTCCCCTCTTCCAATCCACTTTTGTGCGCCCGGCGCTCTCCCTCCCCTCTCCCACGCACATGGAAGCGGCGCCCTCCCCTCTCCCTCTCCTCTCCCTCCCCTACTCGCTCCTGGCCCCCCCCCTCTCCCGGCGCCTTCCCTTCGCTCCGGCAGCGCCCCTCATATCCCGTCTCCCACTCGCATCTTCCCGGCATGGAGGCACGCACGGGATCGGCGGTGGCCGGGCCGGGCGCCGCGACGCCAGCAGCTTCCCGCATGATCTGGCGGCGGGGCGGCACATCCTTCTCTCTCGGCGGCGGCGTATCCTCCTGGTTGCGGGCGCATCCACCCGGCGGCGGCGCATTGTCCTCCCGGTGGCGGCGCGTCGTCCTCTCCCCGCCGGCGGTGCATCCTCCCGGTGGATCCACCCGGCGCCGGCACCTCCTCCTCGACGGTGGCGGATCCTCCTCCCGGTGGCGGCGCGTCATCCTCCCGGCGGCGGCCCTCCCTCCCTCCTATCATGGATCCAAATCCGGCGTGGGCAGATCGGGGATACTCCTCCCGGCGGTGGCTTGAAACCCTAAAACTAATGGGCCCGGATCGGGCCGGGGTTAGGGTTTGGATTTTTTTTTTTTCTAGATTTATAGTGGCGGTTTTTAGGGTACAAAAAAAACCTCCACCGTTAATGGATCGGTTTATGGTGACCCTTGCTTGGTGGCGATTCTAAAAACCGCCACCGAAAAATAAAAAAACGCCGCCATAAAAAGAAAAATGTAGTAGTGGGAGGGAGGGGAAAGTGGAGTAACGGGAGAGGGACTAGGGACATGGGGGAGAGAGAGGGGGGAGTGACTCCCAAAAACCTAAGTTCCAGTATTTATACGCGAACGATGTTATCGGGCTTTTGGGCCTATTGGGCCTCAGCCTTTTCCTTTGGCGGGCCTTTAACATCGCCCGCCACGGTAAATATATTTGCCATGATGAGCATGTTAGAATGCCTGCCATGATTAATAACTGTGGTGGTCGTTGTTATGATGGCCGCCATGGAAAATGTTTTTTTCCGTGGTGGGCGCCCAGGAGGTCGGCTGCAATAAATAACCGTGGCAGGCAAACCTTGTCCCTGCCATAGAGGGATATGGGGTGGGGGTGGGGGCGGTGTTAAATAGAAACAAATTATATAGTAGTGCACGGTTCACGGCTCGTGCAAGGCGCTCGCGTCTTCTCATATGAATCCCGCATTAGATGAGTGCCAGGAGAAAAGAAAAACAAAGGGAGATCAAATCAGGATTTTGCATGCTGAGTAAAAGGAAGCGACGATTAAATAAGGAATTTGCATGCGCCGCGCCCCTCTTGGTCACGCCAGATCTAAAAGAAATACAATATATGGACGAAGGGAGTATAGTCCCAACTAACTTTTGACTCCTAAGCAACCTCGGAGATCCTTATAAGATTGGATTATCCTTTTCTAACAAACTCATGAATGTTAGGAAAGGAGAATCCAATGTTATGAGGATATTTGAGGTTGCTTAGGAGTCAAGTCAACCGGGACTTTCAGTACTAGCATCATGTAATCGTTGCAATTCAATAAAGGAATAGTCGCAGGACTTTAACCTAAAGCCCTCAAGCTCTCTCTCTCTCTCTCTGTGTGTGTGTGTGTGTGTGTGTAACCCCGGCCGTTGCCTCCCCTGCGCCACATGCGTCATGCCACCGCCTCCACATGCCGCGGCAGGCGGCCACACGCTGCTGCTGCCTAGCGCCACCGCCCCCTCTCAACCCTAGTCGTCGCCTCCACCATGCGCTGTTGAGCCCCCGAGGGACGCCTCTTACATATGGTATTGCGAGACCTATTGAATCTGTTAAAAACGGCGACGCAATAAACAATGAAGAACACATATCAAACCACAGTGGAGACACAAGATTTAACGTGGAAAACCCTCCCAATGCGGGAGACTAAAAAACCACAGCCGCCAGCCATCAAACACTTCTCACTATTATCAAGATTCGGGTTACAACGCCGATGCGGCGGCTTACAAGAGAATGAATGAATCCGTACTCGAAAGTGTAGACGGGCAGCCCAAGCCTCCTGGCGACGGGCCTTCGCTAACTCCGTCAAAAGTTGGCTGCCAAATAATAATGATGCGCAACTGAATTTGGAATATATTCAACAGAATCCTTTAGCTTTAACCACCAAAGTCGACACCAAGAACTCCGCCGTCAAGGAGATGATTGGGAAACTTGACAACGATATTGACCACTTCAAGGCCTCGATTGATGCGACCATCAACAGGAGTGAGCAACACCCCTCCACCGGCAACAGATCTAATCCAGCCGGAGAACAACAGGCTGCAGGTACTGATCGCTATCGCCACCAAATCCTCGCTGCCAGTTGAACCTCGCAGCGGCGAGGTGACCAACCATGATGCAATAGTTATTGACCACACGACGGCAATGGCCGATGTCATCACCGACATGACCACCATCGAGCCCGTCTACAACCACAGTTCCACCATCACCGCTATCCAATCCGAATTGGGTCTGGATGATCGCCACCAACAACAACCTTGCTGTACAGGCACATCAAGTTGTGATCCCCACCGGCAACCCACCCGCAACACCATGACAGAGGAATTTCCTTTAGGCTCCACGATGGATATCTTCACAAAATTGGAGGACATGCCCTTGTGCAATAAGGAGTGCAAAAAACGACCAACAACTGGAAGCAATGACAGGTGTCCTCCCAAGCTTGGAACAGGTAACCATCTGCATTGCAGTACTGCTGAAAGCTCTGCACTACACACCCACGACTTACCGGTCGGTTTCCCGCGGGTTTTTATACCGGTCGGTTTCCGCGGAAACCGCGGTTACCGATCTTACCGGTCCGGCCCGGTATCCGGACCGCCGGTAAAAAGATTTGAAATTCAAAATCTAAAAATTGAAAAAAAAAATCGTGGAAAAAATACTGTAAAATAGTTTGCGATTTATAGAAGCCAACGGTGCAACATTTTTTCAAATTTGAGTTCGTTTGGTATAAAAAATTTGAATTGAAGTTTGAAAAAAAAAAAAAAGCAAAAACAAAACTACCGGCGGTTTTTAATTTATACCGTTCAAACCGGGCGGTATAAAAAAAACAAAACTACCGGCGGTTTTAATTTATACCGCTCAAACCGGGCGGTATAAATTAAATACCGCTCGGTAAACCGGATTTTTACCGATGAACTGGAAAATTTGAATTCATTTGAATTCAAAAACCAAACCGACCGTAACGGCGGTTTACCGTAACCGGTCCGAAATCGAAACCGGACCCCGGCGGTTTGGTTCAACCGGTCGGTAAAAAAACCCTGCCCACGAGAGGTGTCTGGTGATCATCGTCGAGAACAACAAGGTGTCATCTCTATAGCCAGGATGCCTTACTCCAGTGACAACAACGAGGACTACAACGACTAGCCCGTCAACGACAATAGTGGAGCAGTATCGCCAATTGCTCATTTCCCCTGCATGTGACAGCTGACATGATGAACGAACAACGTCGTGTTCATCTCAATGCCTACTACACTGAGATGCTTGCACATGAGCTGTTCTTCGACGTCAAAACCATCAATGCCTACAATCGGGTAGAGGCTGAGGGCTGCCTCATAATGATGATTGGTGCCCAAGGCATCTCCCTTATGTACCTCACAAGGTTGATCCAAGGCGCTGACGTCCAAGTGCTACTGGACTCGGGCCCGACGCACAACACCATTGATGCCAACGTCGCCCACACAACTACGACCCTACTATCAGCAAAACCTCGCAGCGACCAGAAAAACCTCGATGCCCAACAAGACCAAGGAACGTCTTTCTCCATGAACTATGGCAAGAATGGTGGTAAGCTCTCCATCAGAGGGTGACATATGTCCACGGACATAGAAATCGGCAGCCACATGCTCGTCGACACTAGTGTGATCGACAACTTCACCAACATCAACCGCCCGCGGCGTGATCACCAACAAAGATCGACTGCGACATCGCGTGCCACTCAACATCATTGTCACTGGCCGTACACGCTATGTCTCCCAGTTCATCCTATTTAGTCCCTCATTTTTGTTTGAAAAGCAAAATCTAATCTTATAAGGATCTCCAAGGTTGCTTAGGAGTCAAGTCAGCTGGGACTATTAATACTGGCGTCATGTAACCGTTGCCATTTCAAGAAAGGAATAGTCGAAGGACTTCAACCTAAGCCTCTCAAGTTCTCTCTCTCCCTCTGTGCCTCTTGCCTCACACCGCCGTCTCACAAGCCGCAGCAAGCTGCCTGCCCAGCGAGCATGCCTCTTACATATCTACCGATTACAAAAATAGATTTTCTGGGGGTGGCTACTTCTAGACAAGAGAAGTTACCATCACTACTCACTAGAAACGAGAATTTTAATAGTAGTCCCAAAGTAAGCTCACCTCTAAACATATGTCTAAGTAATTTTCTCAAGTGACCGTAACGAGGAATTCAACTCTACTAGTCTCTCAACTTCAATCAAACGTTTTTTGGTGTTGCGCTCGTTAACACCCAACAAACTTCAGGGGAAACCCATCCATTAAGGTACACAAATATAAAAATGTCCACCTATCAACATAATTTGCTCCGCCATTATGTTTTGTTTTATTGGGTGTAGCATGAAAGACAGGGTGCCTAAAAAGGGAAATCTGTAGAGTATAAATCTAGTTCGAGTGGAGAATTTGATATGTCCAAGTTGTGTCTGTGTATATGAAAAACTCTACAAAGGGGGTTTATAGTGGAAGATATATATGACATGATATGCTCCACTTGGGCAAGATAATCTAGACAATACAAGTGTCAGTGACCGCAGTCAGTTTTGGCGAGCTTGCACTACAACGCAAGATGTAAAAACAGAAGACATAATTTTGATCGATGGACAAATCTTTGGCACCTTGGTCGATCGGTCGTTATTGTTTCTGAATTATGTTCACTATGGGCGTGCATGCATGGTGTGCTGATCGAGAGCAGCTCTGGCCTGAAAGATAACCGTCTAAAACTTATATGGGCTTTTTTGTTTAGAAATCAACACATTCTAGATGAAGTGATCTCAAATTTAGCTGGATAACTTCATTCTTCATACTAGTAATAATCATTAGCCAGTCAGGAATAACAATAGTACATAAATTGTTTTCACTAGCGCAATCTATTTTTATCACTGCCATTAGAACTAGTGGTGGTTTATATAACAGGACCTATTTCTAGGTTATGTCAACTGCGTCATTTGAATTCATTTAGGTGCCTAAATATTAAGTTCTCGGATCTAGTTTTAAAAAATATTTTTTTGAAGGACATTCCGATGTGGTTCTATAGGCAGAGGTTGCTTAAGAAAACCACCACTAAAATAAAAATAACATGCATGGATGGGTCAAAAGGAATGATTCTCATATTGTTATCACGAACTGTTGTGTAGTGGGATGGTAAGTAGGGGTTGCACTTGCACTGAGATCTTAGGTTTGATTCGTACAGAAACACAGAAATTCGGATTTATGACAAAAAGTCTTGTCAAGCATGACTAGGATCATTTTTTCATATATATTTTTAAATCCATATATCTATTCAACACACACTTCACTTGTTACTCTACTTGAGCACTTTACACTTTATTCATTAGTTAGTAGCTTTACTTTCCTGCTTAGAGCAAGGCAAAGCTATCAAGGAGACCTTGGCTCCTTGGAAGAAAAGACCTTTGGGTATGAATAGAAAAACTTGTTTTTACAAAGTTATACTCTCATATTACATTGATAATCATACTTATGAACTAGAGTATGGTTATTGTGCTATGAACATAATATATGAACCAGTGAAAAGTTTGTGTGTCATGAGAGTATCACATTTAATCTAGATCTTGTGCTTAATAAATCATGTAATCAGTGAAGTTGAGGTGTAGTGGAGGTTCATCATGCCTTCGGGTGTTACAGGTCATGCTCTACCCAACAAAACAAAACATAATGGCGGAGGACATAATGTTGATATATCCGTGGATATTTTTATATTTGTGTACCTTAATGGATCGGTCTATCCCTAAAGTATGTTGGGTGTTACCGAACCCAACACCCAAAAAGGTTTGACTGAAGTTCAGAGACTTAGAATGAAAATGAAGCATAGCAGTAGAGTTGAATTCCCCATTATGGTCCCTTGAGAAAACTACGTACCTAGACATATGTTTAGAGGTGACCTTACTTTGGGACTACTATTAAAATTCTCTTTCTAGTGAGTAATGATGGTAACTTCTCTCTAGAAGTAGCCACCCGCAGAAAATCTAATTTTGTAATCGGTAGATTTGTAAGAGGCGTGCGCAGGGGGGGCTCACTGGCGACATGGTGGAGACGGTGGCTTGGGTTGAGAGGGTGCGTCCACGCTGGGCAGGCAGCAGTGCACTGTGGCGTGTGAGCTAGGCGGTGGTGTGAGGCAGGAGGCACAGAGGGAGGCGCGGCTAGGGTTAGGAGAGAGAGGAAGCTTGAGGGCTTTAGGTTAAGGTCCTTCGCCTATTACTTTCTTGAAATTGCAATGATTACATGACGCTAGTATTTATAGTCTTAGTTGAAATGACTGGACTCATAAGTATTTCGTATATGTGAGAACTTTGAAAGTAAATTGTGTATGTGAGAACTTGAAAGTAAATTTTGTATGTGAGAGCTTAAACCTTAACCGAGATGGGTCACTAGGGTGGCTGGCCCGGCTGGGAATAACTTAGGTGGTCAGCCCGCCTCCATTACAAAAAGGATGATACTGCGCAAAAATCAATTCTGCAGAAGTGATATTTATAACCCTCCTGAATACGCCCTTCACTCTATTATGGTTGGGTCGGCTTAATTAGTTTCATTAGATAAATCATGAAAAAATTTATAATAAATTTATTTTTTTTGATAGAAATATTGCTAATTATAATGGTAATGATTTTTTTTAAAAAAATTGACGAACACGTATCTCATAGCATCATTGTTTTTTTTACTGAGAGAGTAGACGTGCCTGATGCCCGAGTCGATGGCTAGGCAGGTTAGCATTTAGACAAGACCTGTCAACGAGTTACTGTCGCTGTTCACCGAGTCGTGCTAGGCTGACGCCATAGTTGACCCAGCACCTATAAGACGCGTGCGTGGGTGTTATTTTTGCTGGGTGCAAGGACATAGTACATGAGAAGCAGCTCATCACGTGGGGCAAGATGCCGGCGACAGGCTGCCGCCACGGAGTTCCGCCCATGCTGTTGCCGTTTGTTGACGCGAAACTAGGGCTTCACACCAACACACCGGGAGGGCCTTGGGACGCCCACGAAGATCGCGATCGATCTTGTAGCAGCGCAGCACCTTGGCGTGGCCGCCCCTAACCGATCTAGGGATCGGTAGGGGTGGCGTAGAGCTTCGGTGGACGGCTGGAAGAACCTCGAACGTACCTCGGGAAGACCCGTCGGGAGGGCGCACGCGAGGGGTGCTCTAGGACCAGCGTGGCCGCCTAGAACGCCCGACGAAGAACGCGGAGTTCGCCGCCCCGAACAGCAGGATAGAGGGGTTGAAGGAAGAAGATGACCTACAAACGGGACGGGGAGGTAGATTGATTGTCGATTGGATGTAGATGGGATCAAATCGGCCATGAACCTCTTTATTATATAGAGGAGGGTGGTCTTATCCTTTTTAGAAAACCGTCCTTGGACGCTTTCAAGCATCAAAACCGACCTAAACACGATTGGAAACAAATCGGTTCGGATCTCGTACGGACCGCGGGCCTGCGTCGGGGTGACGGACGCGACGATAGGCCTTGACCGGGACGCTCGGTCAACGGGTCGGTCGAATTTCCATAAGGTCTGCGGCCGGCTCGCGGCCAGCGACCTGACGGATCTGGGACGGACGCTGGGACGGACCCATGGTGTGCGTCCGTCGATAGCCGAATTAGCTGGTTTCAGCCCGCTGGACCCGGACTCGCGAGGGGTTGACGGACGCGCCCGGTTAACGCGCCCGATCGGTTTAACGTAAAGGATGCGCAAACCGATCGGGGGGGGCGACCGACCGGACGCTAGGATCGACGCAGGACCCGGACGCCGCCCGAAGTCCCGGCCGCATTCCGTAGAGCCCTTTCGAACCTCCTCGAGAATTTGACTAAGTCCGGAAATTTGCGGTGACTTGGACCTCCAAAATATGACTAAGTCTGGATTTTACCGTGACTTAGACCACGCCATTTTTGGGTGTCAACACATGCCCCCCTGTTTTGAGGTGAGAGGTGCACGAACCTGAAAACAAAACAAGAAAAACCAAACAACACGAATGCCCATCGTATCGGTTGTCCGGTGACTAAGGGCGATACTATGTATCGGCCATTTTTGTTCTAAGGGCGATGCATGCATCGGCCATTGTTTGGAGAGCACTAGGCCTCTTGCCAAACACTAGGGAAATACTTTTTCAAATACCTCCCGTTAATCGCCTTATCTTGGCGTTTTCCATCACTTGTTGACTCAAGCACATAGGAGTTCCCAAATATCACTTTGACCACCTTGAAAGGACCTTTCCAATTGGGTGACCACTTGCCAAATTGATTGCTCTTCGACCCTATCGGTAATATAGTTTGCCAAACTAAGTCACCGATTTGGAACGATTTGCTCTTGACTTTCTTGTTGTAGGCTCTTGCAACACGGGCTTTGTCCTTTTCAATCTCCTTTAGAGCTTGTATTCGCTTGTCGGTTACCTCATCGATGTTGTCCATCATCAAATCATGATACATAGTAGGAGATAAATCATTTTGTTTAGCAAATCTATATGCATCCAAATTTACCTCAACGGGTAACACCGACTCTTGGCCATACACCAACTCATAAGGAGTAACTTTAGTTGCACCATGCCTCGATATGCGATGAGCCCACAAAGCTTCGACAAGACCTCATGCCACCTTCTTGGATGTTCTATTATTTTCTTCTTAATAAGCTTGATCAAAGTCTTGTTAGTCGATTCGCTTGACCATTGGCTTGAGCATAATATGGAGATGAATTGAGCATCTTGATCTTATATGATTGGCAAAATCCTTTACTTCCTTCGCCATAAATGACGTCCCTTGATCCGTAGTTAATGTTTGAGGAATGCCGAATCTATGAATAATGTGCGTAATAAACTCAATTACCTCCTTGTGTGTCATGTTCTTCAATGGAACCGCTTCCGACCATTTAGTGAAGTAGTCGGTAGCAACCAAGATGAACTTATGCCCCTTCGAAGATGGAGGATGAATCGTCCAATGAAATCCAAGCCCCAACCACGGAAAGGCCACGGTTTGATGATAGGATGAAGCATAGCAGCCGGCACTAGCTGAATATTTCCAAACCGGCCGACACTCTTCACAACCTCTCCGTAGTAACGAAAGCAATCGGCCATCATAGTAGGCCAATAGAAACCAGCCCGTCTCAACAACCACTTCATCTTCGGAGCCGATTGATGCGTACCACAAATGCCTTCATGAACTTCTCCCATTGCCACTCGTGCTTGATCGGCCCCCTAGACACTTTAGCAACAAGTCTTGGCAGTCCTCCTATAAAGCTCACCATTACGCAATGTGTACTTGAAAGCAAACGCCCGAATATTCTTGTCAACTTTGGTACTAGGATCCTGCAAAAAAGACAAGAGAGGAGTTCTCCAATCCTCTAAATCGGTGCTACCATTGTCCAAAACAGAAATAGACCGATTTAAAAAGAACTTTACATTGCTGTCCCAAATCATTAGTAACATCGGTTTGTCCAATTAACTTTGGTTGAACCGAATTTTTTACTAGAATCTGAAACAAACAAACTTTCATGCATCGGCAATTGTTGTAAATGAAAGTAATTATCTCTTACCTCAAAGCCCGATGCACGTTGAGCAAGCAAGTTTGCTCTTTGCACGTACTTCACATGCAATTGATCACCTTCCTTGATAAAACCGAAGCACATTGAGCATAAAAATTGGCCTTATGATTTTCTTCTCTTGGAATATGCGAATCTTAAATTCGGTAAATTTACCAATTAAATCAAGGCACATATCGAGGCGAGCACGTAGTGATCCATCTAGACATTGACATTCACCGGAAACTTGTTGCACCACAAGTAATGAATCACCAAATGCTTCAACATGTTCAACCCCCATAGCTTCTAACATAATCAACCCGAATAAGAGAGCTTCATATTCGGGTTTGATTATTAGTACATGGAAACTCTAATCGGCTTGACATAGGAAATTCAGTACCACAAGAATTAACAAGAACAATTCCAACTCCGGCACCTTCCTTGCAAACCGATCCATCAAAATATAACCGCCATGGGGTAGAAGTAACATAATTCACCTCATAATCAAGATTAATACCATGCTCAACGATAAAATCAGCAAGAACTTGACCCTTTAAAATTCTCAATGGTTCAAAAGTCAAATCATATTCAATTAAAGCGTATGCCCATTTGCCTACCCTTCCAGAAAGGATTGGCCGAAACAACATATGTTTGATTACATCGGCCTGGCATGCTACCACACATGTGCTTGACAAAAGATAATGTCTCATTTTGGAACAAGCAAAATATAGTGATAAGCATAATTTCTCAATATGGGCATACCTTGTCTCGGGATCAAGAAGACGACGACCAAGATAAGCAACAACATACTCCTTTCCTTCATCCTCTTGAGTAAGAACAGCCCCAATCACCTTCTCGGCGGCGATATACAATCGGAAAGGTACACCCCTTCTAGCGCGAAGAAAGGTGGTGAAGACAAATATTCCTTTATCTTGTCAAATGCATATTGTTGGCTTGCCCCCGGGCAAAATCATCTTCATTCTTCAACTTAAGTATGGGGGTGAAAGGAATAATCTTCCCGGACAAGTTAGCAATAAATCTTCTCAAGTAGTTCACTTTACCTAGGAATTTTTGCAAATCCTTTTTACATTGAGGTGCTTGAACTGCCTTGATCTTCTCTATCCTCTTGGGATCAATCTCTATGCCTTTATCATGAATAATAAACCCAAGAAACTTTCCGGCCCGACACTCCAAAGGCACATTTGAGTGGATTCATCTTCAAACCATAGTGGCGCATCCTCTCAAAAGCAAGACGCAAATCGGCTAAATGAGGATCATGTGAAGCCGATTTAATCACCACATCATCAATATACACCTCCATAATCACACCAATGAGATCATGAAAGATAAGATTCATAGCACGTTGATAGGTGGCGCCTGCATTCTTGAGGCCAAAGGTCATAACAATCCACTCAAACAAACCAACAAATCCGGGACAAATAAAAGCAGTCTTGGAAGTTATCTTCTTCAGCCATAAATATTTGATTATATCCAGCATTACCATCAAGAAAGCTAATAACCTTGTGCCCCGAAGCATCATTGATCAACATGTCGGCAATAGGCATAGGATACTCATCTTTGGGAGTGGCTCTATTTAAATCTCTGAAATCAATGCACACTCTAATCTTTCCGGTGTCCTTCTTCTCAACCGGCACAATGTTAGAGACCCACTCCGCATACCTGCATGGACGGATAAAATCTGCCTTAAGCAACCGATCAATCTCCTCCTTGATTCGGTCATTGATGGCTGAATTGAAGCGTCTTGGCGGTTGCTTGTAAGGTTTAAATCCCTTCTTGATGGGAAGCCGATGCTCAACAAGATTACGGCTTAAACCGGGCATCTCTCGTATAGTCCCATGCAAAACAATCAACATATTCCTTGAGAAGCGTGATTAATTTAGCTTTATAATCGGCATCAAGTTTTGGTTTACAAATGTCGGCCTTGGCACCGAACCATCCCCAATGTCAACTTGTTCCAAAGGGTCACCGACGTGAAACCTTGGCCCAACTTATTGAGCTCATCAAAGTCATCGATAGCTTCACAAGAATCGGTCTTTTCAGTCCGATAGTGTTCAAGTCTATGCTTTAACCATTGAAGTTTGTCTTCCATTAAGAAACAATGTTTACAATATAATATTGAGCCGATTATCCGTCGGCTTCAATGTTCTGAGCACAAATCCACGCTCATCATAGCTAATGTACTGATAGTTGGATAAGTCTCTACCGAAAGATAAGCAAACCCGAGCTCTCAAGCGAGGCATCGGTTGTAGAAATCTCAACCGAATTATCCGCATGAACAATCTCTATGGCATCTCCCACCCATTGGATGAGGAATTGGTGCAAACTAGAAGGAACACAAGGATTGGCATGAATCCAATCACGACCAAGGATAAGATCATAGCTTCCTTCCACGTCGGCGATGAAGAAAGCCGTAGCCATGGTCTTGCTACCAACGGTTAATTCGGCGTTGGCGATCCCCTTTGAAGGAATTGGCGCACCTCCTCCCTACGCCGGTGATGGTCATGTTGGTTTGAATTAGCTCCTCCTCTTTGCCACCAAGCTTCTTGAATAGTGAATAAGGCAAAAGATTGACAATTGCGCCACTATCCACTAGCATTTTCGGATTTGGTTTTCCATTGATATGTCCGCTCACATGCAATGGCTTGAGGTGTCGACGCGCACGCGGCAGCTTCTTGAAGATAGCATCTTGCACCCCAAAGGCAAACTCCGCAGCAAGCAACCTCATCTTCTCCATGCCCGATCACATAATAATCGGCAGAAAGAAAAATGGTGTTCACCTCAGCGTGCGGCGGTGATGGCTCATAATCCACCAACTCTTCATCCTCAACTGGCATTTCAATGCCAACCATGGCGTAGACGGCGGCAAGCAAAATCTTCAGCGCACTCCGCAGACACATCGAAACAAGAGAATTCGGTTCAACCGACTCGGAAGTCGGTAAATCCAAGTTTGGGCAATAACAGCCCCGTCAACCGTCTCGGTTGAGTTATCAACTTGCTTACTTAATTTGGCTGTCCCATCCGCTAGAAGTGCCAAAAGATCAATTTTCGGTTCGGGCACCTCTTCCACAGGCTTGGGCGGCTGTTTTGTACTATGACCGACTTAACCGATTTATCAATCGGTTGAGACGTCCTCTTAGCGGCAGCGATTATCTCGGCCTCTTTATTCTTGATCTCTTGCACAATTTCGGAAAGATTGGTCCTTCACCTTGCGCAGCTGACCAAACGCTTGAGCATCTTTTTGTCTTGCTCGCTGAAGCTTCCTCTTTTTGTGTCTTATCGATATCAACGGGCACCACTTGGGCTGCAGGAATCGAGGATCCACAAACTTTTGCCTCTTATCTTGAGCTTCAGCAACCTCCTCCATGGTTTGATCTTGATCACCCTTGGAAGGCTCTTGCTCCTCAATCACAATCGGTTTGTTGACATCACTTATAGGAGCTGTCATCGAACCGATAATGATGGAAGGTGGAGGAGTAGCAACGGAGCAGCTTCTCGGCAACTTCAATCTTCTTGGGAACATAAACCGCGCTGCATAGGCGCCTTCCCCTTTTGCTCGTAAGTGAGCTCCGGGACGTGGGCACCTCCTTCTTCTTCGTACCGCTAGATCTCGATTGTGAACCCAATCGGCTAAAGACGGTAGGCTTGGCCATGCTTGCAGTGCCTCCTTCCTTTATGAGACCCGAAGGATAGGGAACAAACACTCCCTTCGGTCCCCATTGTGGTGGTGGTGCCAAATGGGATAATGGTGGCCCCCAACGAGTCATCCTTGGACGCGCAACCTGTGAAGAAGAAACAACATTTGGAGGAGTCATAGCCACTTGCTTGTTTTCTCCCTTCATCATGCTTGGGAGGCGTAGACTCTCTTTTTTTGTTGGCCGATTCTTGAATCGGCCTTTTTTTCTTGTACTTTTGCCAAAAGTCTCGTCAAATTCACATAAAGGCTTGATATGCTTCTTGACCTTTGGCTCATTGGTTTTCAAACTCCAACTTCGGCTTTGTGGAGCGAATGTCTTTATCGTATGCACGCCGGAAGTGAGGAGAGCTAGAATCCTCAGGGCCGGCTGACCCGACTAAAGTAGTCGGTTCAACCGGCTTAGTTAGCGCCGGGGCTTGATCATCCTGGCCGATTGCTTCAATCGGCCTAGCTGGTCTTGTCTGCGCCGCACGACCATCTAGCCACGCTTGACGCCGTAATGCTTGCGCCGAGCTAGCCACAATGGTAAGCTTCGTCTTGCCTTCTTCAGTTTGGTTAACCAACACTTGCCGTCCCGAATTCTTAGGAACATTCGGTACGGGGCGAGGCTCACCAATGATCACGTTCTTGCCTTGAGTTGTAGAAGCTTGCTCGGGACGGATCAAGATGGCGTGAGCCTTGACCTCAAGTGTCTTGGCTTCAGGCTTCTTAGCTTCAACCACATGCACCGGAAAAGGATTCTTGTCTAGGCGCATGTCGGTAAGACTTAATCGCCCTCATTAAGAGCCGATTGTACTGCCGACGGAAAGCATGACAATCGTTAGTTGCATGAGAGTAAGATTCATGATACTTGCAAAAGCCCGCTTCTTCAACACATCTGCGAGAAGGCATAACATATTTAATCTTAATGTACCCGATTTTCAATAATTCATCGAATATTCGGTCACATTTAGATGTATCAAAAGTAAACTTTATTTCCTCATTCCGATTCCTATTAATCGGCTTTGAGAGAAGGGCAAGTTACTTGTTTGTTTTTCCTCGGCCACCTAATTTCAGCAGCCAATACCTCTTTAGTCTCATCGTCGGACGAAGAATAATCGTCCACATGATGCACGTTGGAACGGCGAGACTTATAATCATGATCTTGAGAATTTAAACGTGACTCAACAAGCAATAGCTTTCTCAATTAAATGAGGCAAAGTAGTAAATTGAATATGCTCAAGCTTATCTCTAATCTTAGAATGCAAACCATTAAAGCATATATCAACCAAGTCACGTTCGTAAATCATCAAATGAAAGCATCGGTTCTTAATTTCTTTACAACGCCTAATGAACTCAAGCGCCGACTCACTACGACCTTGCCTAACCGATGTCAAATGTGATAATCTAGTTTCTGGACTCCATCATAAAAGTGAGCATGAAACTTTTCCTCTAATACAGCCCAAGAACCAATAGTAGATGATGGCAAAGATGTAAACCATGAAAAAAAGCATACCGAGTAAGTGACAAAGGGAAATTACGACACTTCATGTAATCTTGAGCAGCCCCTTCACCCAAGCGAGCTAAAAACATACTAACATGTTCCATGGTAGACTTATTATCATTGCCACTAAATTTTTGAAAATCGGGTACCTTCCACCCGGTGGGTTTTTCAAAAATCGAAGTGTGGAGGGTACGGTTTTGTTGTAGGTGCCCCTTGAAGTTTTAATTTGGACAGAGACTTTCCGCAAAGACTTATTCAAATCTTCCTTAGCCGATTAAACGCATCGGTCATATCGGCAAGAGGAGGATTTGGGGCTGAAGTTTCATTGCCTAGAACAGGAATTTGACTAGGGGATTTCGGTGGGTTGGGTAACACGGTGTTGCCCCCGAATTCCTAGCGTTTATTATTCTATTAATTGGTTTGCCGACACGATCTTGTACATCGGCAAACGTGAATAATTTGCTTATTATTAACCGGTTCCTTAGTAGTGGAAGAACCGGCTTTATCGGTTCCCTCGGAGGAGCCGATTGGGACGATTTTCCTTTACTATAAGCGGTGTACCATGCTTGATTCTCGTAAAAATTAGAAGGCATGCCATACTCATACTGTTCATCATCAATTTCATCTATTTTAAGCACTCTACCTTCTAATTTATCAAATCTAGCCATAAGCATGTGGGCAATGTTAGTCATAGTTGAATCTACTTCTTTCTTATGGCCCTCAAGCATAACAGCATAATCGGCGTGTTGAGGATAAGAATCATCAAATTTAGGACCGGTGTCTATTACCTCAACCTGCGGAGTAGATGAATCGGTGGGAAGCTTGACGGTGACAGCCCGCATGCAGCTCCACCTTGTCGCCACGACCACGGCACAACTATCCAGAACGCACGTTGAGTAGCTTCAATCATTCGTTGCATCTTGGCCTTCAATTCGCCGGGAAGCTCATCAACGGAAGTAGGGTGGATGACGTTGTCGTCATGTATCTCGCTAATTGTAGCACCACCGCTCTTGTTGTTGGCAGGCATGATGTTGGAGTCTTCAAAACGCAATTGACGTCTTGCTTTCCCCACCGGAGTCGCCAAAAAGTGTGTTGACACGAAACTAGGGCTTCACACCAACACACCGGGAGGGCCTTGGACGCCCACGAAGATCGCGATCGATCTTGTAGCAGCGAAGCACCGCGCAGCGTGGCCGCCCTAACCGATCTAGGGATCGGTAGGGGTGACGTGAGAGCTTCGGTGACGGCCGGAAGAACCTCAACGTACCTCGGGAAGACCCGGTCGGGGGGACACGCCGAGGGTGCTCTAGGACCAGCGTGGCCGCCTAGAACGCCGACGAAGAACGCGGAGTTCGCCGCCGAACAGCAGGATAGAGGGGTTGAAGGAAGAAGATGACCTACAAACGGGACAGGAGGTAGATTGATTGTCGATTGGATGTAGATGGGATCAAATCGGCCATGAACCTCTTTATTATATAGAGGAGGGTGGTCTTATCCTTTTAGAAAACCGTCCTTGGACGCTTCCAAGCATCAAAAACCGACCTAAACACGATTGGAAACAAATCGGTTCGGATCTCGTACGGACACGGGCCTGCGTCGGGGTGACCGGACGACGATAGGCCTTGACCGGGCCGCTCGGTCAACGGGTCGGTCGAATTTCCGTAAAAGGTCTGCGGCGGCTCGCGACGCGACGGCCGGATCAGGGGCCGGACGCTGGACCGGACCCATGTGAGCGTCCGGTCGATAGCCCGAAATTAGCCTGGTTTCAGCCGCCTGACCGGACTCGCGAGGGGGGTTGACCGGACGCTCCGGTCAACGCGTCCGATCGGTTTAACGAAAAGGTCCGCAAACCCGATCGTGGGGCGCGACGGACCGGACGCTAGGACGGACTTGAGGGACGGACGCGCGCCAGCGAGTCCGGTCGCATTCGAAGAGCCCTTTTCGAACCTCCTCGAGAATTTGACTAAGTCGGAAATTTGCGGTGACTTGGACCTCCAAAATATGACTAAGTCGGATTTTACCGTGACTTAGACCACGCCATTTTTGGGACCGGACGCGCCCAGCCGAGTCCGTCGCATTCCGTAGAGCCCTTTTCGAACCTCCTCGAGAATTTGACTAAGTCTGGAAATTTGCGGTGACTTGGACCTCCAAAATATGACTAAGTCTGGATTTTACCGTGACTTAGACCACGCCATTTTGGGTGTCAACACCGTTGCTGCTACTTCTTCTCTTCAATGGAAGTCCTGTCCCTTGCTGGGCCGAACTGAGGGACAGTGCTCCTCCGGCGCCCGGCTCGGCAGTGGCGCCGCCCCCAGTTTAGGTTTTAAAACCACAGGTAATATGTTGCTTTTAACATGTAAATTTACAAGATTCTCCTCTGGACAAACACTTGTTAATTTCTCTTGCCATCGTTTTGCGCCATCTCTCAGGTTTTAACATGAGTCGTATGCGCGATACGGGCTGCGTCCACGGGAGTATTACCCCAAGTGAGTAAATATATACACTTTCTATGCATCTATATCATCGTAATATTGTGTACGGTTCAACGATTACACAATTGGACCAATTTGTGCTGTGCAAATTAAAACTGCTACCATCGATCCATATCTGGACATCTTTTTTCCTGCAGATTTATTTAGTTCCTTCATTGCTTGGAAATATACGTAGCACTGCCTCAGTCCTGAAATACGATTCATTATGACTTACAGAATATGTACTAGAATATCAGTACTACTTAAAGGTTGTTTAGAGGCTTTTGGTAGAGACATGTACAGCTGTATCCAAAACCATTTCCAAAAATGGCTCCAGAGTTGATCCACCTCTATAAATCAACTTTTAGAGGAGGGTGGTGGTTTCAATTGCCTCTGAAAATGCCTCTATGTCCAAAGGTGGATAGAAATATAGTCCACCTATAATAAAAGTAGGGTGCAACATAAAAAAACCATCACTTTTAACGTTATCTTGAATTAAAGCTCAAAGAGATCAAGAACTTTATATTTAAAAATACTTTTTGATATAAATTCGTTTAAGGTCACAAAATCTGTATTCTAAAATTTAAGGAATCTCAAATGGAGACACCCTAAAAATGTTGTATTCCTTTACTAAATCCAAGACTTTGTAGTTCAAAGCTTTCTTTATTAGGAACATATCTAGTGCAAACTAACCTCTACGTGCACCGTACAAACTTCTAATGTGGGCCACAATGTTGATCTATGGGGGCGCATAGGGGGAGTGAGAAGGGGATTTGCAAAATTGTGATTAAGAGCGGCGGTTAAGTGTAAAAATATCTAATCTCATACGCCCGCTTGGATCAATATCCTGTGGCCCATATTAGAATATTACACGGTTACACAAAAGATTAATTGGTTTGCACCTGATATGTTGCCCTTTTTATTTGCAGTCACTTGGAGCATAAATAAGAAATATAGGATTTGTAAAAGCTTCTATACTTTTTTTTGACAACATCCTGTGGCTAGCTTGGCTTGGCTCGGCTCATTAGTATAACGAGCCAAGCCAAGCCAAGATTTTAGCACGTTAGCTATGATGAGCCAACTTGAGCTAGCTCACAAGCGGCTCGCGAGCCCAACGAGCTACAAATTCAGGAAAAAAAACAACAAATTCTATATTAGTTTTGTATTACTTTATGCCGTGCATTATATATGTTCGCACATATTAAGTTTTTTTTTTAATCTAAGGTGGCTAGATGTATTACCTTTTGTATTATTACTATTTTTTTTAAACTTTAGATAAATACACATATTGTAATTTATATATTTTTTTGTACTTGGCTCGCGAGCATAACGAGCCAGCTCGAGCTTTTTAAGTGACGGTTCCTCATGGGCTTCTTCTAGATTAAAGAAAAAAAATATTTTTATGCTAGAGAAAATAATTGCTAGAGAAAACCATATTGCTGACTCAAATCGATGCTTTCTACATACATGTGATTTGATGTGGTATTCTTGACCGTCATTCAAGACAGGTTATATTGGTGTATAAGGCATTATAGATGGTGCTCATATTTAGGTTTATTGAGTTTGCTAAAAATGAACTATGATTTTTAGAGAAACTCCACATGAAGTTTAATCCTTGGATACATGAGGCATCTGAGTATTTCATTAAGTTGTATTAAAATTTTTGAAATAAGCATTGCATTACAATATGAACGGAGTATATTGTGCTAGTTTGTCTGTTTGTTTTTTTTTTTTTTTTTAAAAAGACAAGGGAACAAAGTTCCATCTCAGTATATATGGTACTAGTACCTCGAGAAGATTTCATAAATTCTCGGCTCTATAAGTAGTATATATTTTTTCTTAAGAAAAAATAAGTTATGGTACGGTCTCTCAGATAACTTGTGTAGTATATACTTTTCTTAAGAAAAATCTATACTACGGTACTCTGCATAACTTAGATACACAAATAGTACGCCTTTTATTGCTTTCAGCCTCCCGTTAAATGCAAGCTATTGAAAAGCAACAAACCCAAAACTCATATAGAAACTATTAATTCACGCATCCTATTAGATCACAACTATTCTTGTCTGGTGAAGATAGATCTCCGTGAGTTGAAGTTTTTAGTAGCGTATGACATGCCAACTTCAAATCTGGCTTCCCATTTTTGTACGGCACATTTTGTTTTCAAATTTAGCTGTTATTGTTTATCACCAGGACTGTGCATTCATATGGAATTTCCTCCGTATCTGGTTGATCCTTTACATTAAACTAACTAGATGTACATTCTAACTTAACGGATTTTTATTGTGTGCACACCGAACATTATTGTTGATCATCGACCAAGCAGACACGGTGATTCTCCTACGTACAAGAAACACACGCCTAACTGCGACTCTCCCCAATGCAAACGAACGCTTGTGTAGTGCAGACTTCAGTCTCAATAAATAAGCAAGACGTTATGGTCTTCATATGTATTCTGGATGCATTTGTTGACATTTGAATTTGATACAGTGGAATATTGTGTGTTGTTGACACTACTGCTATAAAGTAATTGTCGATCGTTCCAAATTATAAAGATGTTTTGGCTTTTCAGAATTCATATATAGCTTTGGCTAAGAACTTAGATATGTACTATATCTAGATACGTAGTAAAAGCAATATATTTAAATCTAAAAAAGTCAAAACATCTTACAATTTGAAATCAAAGGAGTACCATTTTCACCAATGATTCACTAAACAATGCTTGTTGTATGTCACCACCGTGTTATAATAGAACCGGTGGTGATAATTATTTTCACCCAATGGAGATATTTCACCGACAGTTCATGGTAAGAACCAACAGTGTAAACTATTTTTTTACCGCTGTGAAAAGAGGCATAGTATAGAATACCATTTTCATCTGTAAAGGTGGCCTAGCTCAAGAAAACAAAGAATCCAAAAATACACCAGTCCCTTGCTTCCAACCGTCAACTCAACGCCACCGACAACACCCTCCCTCTCATACGGTCATACCACAAGAACAAAAAGCGTTTGTAGAGAAGCCTTCTTTTTTAACCGAGGTTGGATCATCAAATACTTCTGGTGGTGCCGAGGCGGTCAAAACATGGTGGGTGCTTGTTTAGCATGCCAAGCCGCTGCGGACCTCAACTAGATAGCTACCGGTTGGTGTATTTCTACTATACGTGTAACAGTGTATACACATACCTACTTATCATGTACCCAGAAGAAAATGGTTGTCCTAGTGCACAAGTACTTGCTCGTTATTACCTCTCACAAATTGTCAGGAGCCGCCTCTGCCATGTGGGACCAAGACCAGCACAGCTGGCCAATGCCAAGCCCGGCACAACCTGGCAAGTGGAACTCATCTGGCTACAAAAGGAAACCGGACAGCCAAGTCGGTATCAACCAAAATATCAATCATCACTTACCTTTACTTTTACGTGTACCGTAGTTTAATGTTCATCTTCTCTCCCTACTCCCCTCTCTTCCCCCTTGTACCCAGGTTCTAGAGAATTCTATATATTGTTGCTGTGAGATTAGTAGCCCAGGTTGGGGTTGCTAACAGTGGTATCAAAGCTCCGTCGATTCTCGGCATGGATTACTCTGTTGGCGTAAACTAGACACTGATGACACCTGGCATGGAGTTGTGACGTGGCGTGAGTGAGCAAAGGCGGGAGAAGTTCAGTTTGCACTAGGAGCTGACGCTGGAGAACCGGTCGTGGTGACCGCGCCCACGATGTAGCAGTTCCTACAGTGTGTGTTTTTCAGCGTCTTGTATCGTGTGTTTGCAGTTTGTATTAGCTATTGGCATGTGTTAGATAGTGTTAAGTACTCCTGGTGTGTCAAGGAATGCGGTTGTCGCGTGAGATTTACCGGTGTGGCACATTGTATCTCTAAGAATAGAAAGCGAAAAAGGGCGCTGTACCCGGGTGAAAGGTCCTAAATAGCGAGAGGGGGGGAAGAGGCATAAAAATTCTACAAAATTACTAGAGCAACTTGTTAGTAAATAACAAAGCTTAAATGCGTTTGCTCTAGCTCTACTTGTCGGCAAGCCTTCTATTAACAATTCTAGCTACAATGGTCTCTAGATCACTCAAAGCTATGTCACTAAGTTACTCTAGGTTAACAAACTAGATTAAACTAACAACTAGTAAACCTACACAAACTACACAAGCTCAATATAAAGAACAAAATAATGCAATGTAGGATGGAGGTGTTATACCTATGTGTCGAGGTGAGTCACCCAATCACTGGAGATGATATCACAATATGAACAAGATGAAGCCAATCATCGAGAGACAACAATCGCACAAAGAGTGACACACGATTTTTAACCCGAAGTTCACTTGAGCACCCTCAAGCCAGTCTCCGTTGTGCCGACCGTCTCACGTGTGGGTCAAGGTGCAGCTCACTCCTAGCCAATCACTAGGCTACTGGCACCCAAGCAAATGAGGGGTAACTCAAAGGAACGAGCAATCCACTAGAGTATCAATTTTGACACACCGCCGGGGAAGATCACAAACCCCTCACAAATCAACCGGAAGTGGGCAAGAACAATGTCCTTTTCTTTCCAATGCTTCCACCAATCACTAAGCCGGCTAGGAGTGGTGCTCTCCAAGAGCAACAAGAAATCCACCGGCAACGACGACCCTCAAGTGCCTCTAAATGCATCTCACAAAGCAATGCACTTGATTCTCAAGAATGTGCTCACAAGCAAGAGATGAGAGTGGGGAGATGTTTTTGCTCAACCCAAAGTGTATGGAATGAGTGAAAATGTCCAAGAGAGGGAGCATGTGCCGGCCACACAAGTATATATAGAGGTGAGGGCAAACCCCACTTCAAATCGTCAAATACCTGTGTGCCGGACGCGCCACATAGGGGCGCCGGACGCTGCAGTGGCGTCCGGCGCTCCTCGAGCAGCCACGTGTCCCGACCGTTGAATTCGAATGTTTGAAACATGAGACACTTACATGCGCCAGACGCGTCCGATGCGCTCCGGACGTAGTCCAGAGAGCATGTAAAAACACCCCTCCGCTGGACGCTAGCCAAGAAGGCGCCGAACGCTGCTCGGCGTCCATCGCATGCACCTACGCGCGATGCTATGTCCACGCCGCCGACGCTGGAGCCCAGCGCCGGCGTCCGTCGCTAACAAGCGGATGCTCCGACGCACCACCTCGGGCCCGGCGTTCCACCATGCGCCCGGACGCTGCCGGGCGTCCGACGCTCGCGTGCGGCGTCCGCGCATGTAAAACCCATGTTTTATAGCTCATCGACGCCGCTAACTTCTCCACCATGATACCCAATAAGTATACCAACTTGAGCATGAGAGTTAGCATGTTTTCACCACCAAGTTGCATCCGGGGCAATAGAAAATAGGCGTTACCCAAACCCATCTCAACCCCCGCAAACGTCACCGCCTTCACAAATATGCCAACACCACCATGTGTACATCACCATGTGATCATGTGTTAGCATTTTCACAATCAATTTCGAAGGAAGGGTTAGCTCTCTAGGTTAGAATGCATGCATATGATTGTTGAACCTAGAGGCACATGAGGATCGATGTTCCTGAGGTTTTCCCCTCTTTATAGTATGAATTATCGATCCTAAGTCACTCACACCCTCTATGGTGTCTTGAGTGCAAAATCAAAATGGCCCTATGGATATACCTTTGCCTTGAGCCCATTTTGATCCTCGAACCACTCCAAGTCAAGCACTTAATCATCTTTTGGATCACCACGATCCTTCCACCATGACCACCGTGCACCACACTTGGGCTGACCAATCTCCAACTAATCAAACACTTAACATAGAGAGATTATTCCTAGGGTGTCACGAATTATCCAAAAACCAAACTAGAGGTCTTCACGGGCAACCTCCAGGCGGTTCCAAAATTTGTTCGTGCATGTTCTTGCTTGTTCATGTGATCCAGTCGTCAAAATCCAACCACATACAACGAGGTTTATTGATCCTATGTTTACACATGGTATCGGAGCCGAATCCTCGCAGAGACACTATAGATCAAGACCAATGTCGATCGTGCCGGCCGGCGAGGGTGGGCGTGGCGGCAAGCTATGTCAGGTTTACCCAAGCCTCATGATCGCGAATTATACTAGCTGGTGGTCGTGTTCCGGCCATCATGGAGGATCAGGAGGAGTGGAGTGTGGTGGATTCGGAGGTGGGGACGTCGGCGGCGGTGTTGTCTGCGGTGGAGCGGTGAAGCTAAGCGCCAAAGACAAGAAGGTGAAGACCAATCTTCTTGAGTGCATCACGGACGACTTGTTCATGCAAGTGGCCTCGAAGAAGACGGGAAGTTCAGTTTGGTAAAGCAATAAAAGAAGGTGAGGTCAATCTTCATCAGTGCATCACGGACAGGCACCAGACTTGTGACTCCTGTCTCCATCACCATGCCGCCTACCATCGAGGAGCTCCGGTAGGCAGCCGAAGAAGCGATTGTCGGGTGCTGCCTAAGCAGCCGCTGCCCAGGCTCGGGCAGCCACTGCTCGTCGGAGGAAGTAGATCAATGGCTGGCCGAGTATGAGAATGCCGAACAAGCACAACTCCCCCTCATCCTCGAGCAAACGTCCATGTTCTACAGTCGTTGGCGCTCACTCTTCCTCAACACCGTCACCAAATATGCCCTCGATGGCCTCGTGACCACGAGCGATGATTTTTTCTGCGGATCCCCATTTGCGTCGCATGGACTGTTCTGTCAAATCATGGCTGTTTGTGACGGCGTCACCCGATCTCATTGATGTTGTATCTACTAGTGTTTCCCCGACATCATGGTCTCTCTGGCTCGGTCTTGAAGAATAATTCATCAGCAACAAAGAAACTTGTGCCATCATCCTCGATGCTGAGTTTCAGACCCTGTTCAAGGGCAACTTTATATCACCGATTATTGCAACAAGATGAAGCGTATGGCAGTCGGCGCTTTGGGGACTTTGGGTGAGCCGGTCTTGGACCGCACCATTGTTCTCAACATTCTTCACGGACTCAACGACCGGCTCACCCGAAGTCGCGACCGATCTCGGCGGTGCTGGTGCAACCCAATCGGTGACTCAGCCGTCGTCCGCTAGGTACCTGTAGGGTGCCACCCCAACACTAAAATCCCCTCACAGAGACCTTCGTTGTATGGCCAGGACCGCATGGGCACGTTGCACCAGTTCAGCAGCAACAGTTTGTCGGTGCTGCATCCGTTGGGGGTTCCTCCTACTACAGCTCACCAGCTCCGCCATCTACGTCCTGTACATGGGACCCGCACACTTTGGTGAGCAACTTCAACACCATGACGCTCACATCTCACCGTCCGACAATTGGTATATGGATTCAAGTGCTTCTTCTCTCATGGTTTCAAACTTCAACTTCCTAACTCAAGTTCATCCGTCTAATTCCTTTACTCCATCTAATATAATTGTCGGCAATGGTTTCTCGTTACCTGTTATAGCTATTGGTTCCACATCATTTCAATTGCCCAATAGCTTGTGACATCTACATAATATTCTTATTTCTCCACATATTATTAAGAATCTTATTTCAGACCATCGTTGTACTGTTGATAATCATTGTTTTGTTGAATTTGATCCTTTTGGCTTTTCTGTGGAGGATCTAGCAACGGGGTACGTGATCGTCAGGTCCAATAGCTCTGGGGAGCTATACTCTTTTCAGCCCCCGACGACCCACCCTCACTCTTTCACCGCCATCACATCTACACCAGTTCTTTGGCATCAACAGCTCGGTCATCTTGGACATGAGTCTCTATCTCGCTTGGCTCCCTTATTACATTCAGCTTGTAATAAACGTGATTTAGAAACTTTATGTCATGCTTGTTTGTAAGGCCGCCACGTGCGCCTACCTTTTGTTTCATCTTCTTCACGTTCTTCCAAGATTTTTGACTTAATACACTGTGATTTGTGGACCTCTCCCATTCCTAGTGTTAGTGGCTATAAATATTATCTTATAGTTCTTGATGATTATTCTCATTATTCATGGAATTTCCTTTTACGCCTTAAGTTTGATACTTTTCCAACCATTTCTAACTTTTTTTTTTTCATATGTTACCACTCAGTTCGGCACCACCATCAAGCCTGTCCAATGCGATAATGGTCGTGAGTTCGATAACTCCACCACCCTTACCTTCCTCCATGCTCACGGTACTACTCTTATTCGCATGTCTTGTCCTCATACTTCCGCTCAAAATGGTTGCGCTGAACACATCATCCACTCTACTAATAATATAATGCGTTCTCTCATGTGGAGGCCCTCCACACAACCACTTATCTTCTCAACCGTCATCCCACCAAAACCCTCAATTTCCAAACTCCATACTTTGCATTTTATGGCGTCCCTCCAACATACCATAATCTCCGTGTTTTCCGTTGCAAATGTTACCCTAACCTATATGCCACTAGTCTACATAAACTACGCCCCCTCATTCCACACCTTGTGTATTCTTAGGCTATCCTTCCAACCATAAGGGATATCCTTGCATTGATTTAAGCACTAATCGCATAATTATTTCTCATCACGTCAACTTCGATGAATCATATTTTCCTTTTGCCAAGCTTCCTGCTCCCCTCCCTTCACCCAACTTAGATTTTCTTTTGGAGTTTGACTATGAGAATAGCCTTGTTCCTTCACCATTTGTTGTAGGGTCTGGTGTTGCAGGTACTGGTGTCATCGGTTCCGGCGTCATGGGCACTTGGTCCTTCTCCCGCTGCCCCCGATTCTACTCGGGCTGTTGCCGATGGGGGTTCCCATGTTCGGCTGGCGGCTTGAAAATTCTGGCATCCCCAAGCACTGCGCCCCGGATCTTGCCGACGGGACTACACTTGGTGTTGTTGTGCTAGGGGCGATGCCCCGCCTAGTCTCGAGGGCACCCATGGTGCTGGACCTACTATAACCGGCGCTGGACCACCTACTATCGATCTAGTTCCTCCTCCCTATGGTGTACCAAGTGGAGCAGTTCAAGTTGCGCCAATTGATAATAACCATGCATGTTATGGTGTCTCGGGGAAAACATGGTTTTCGGCAACAGAAGACTATTATGAACTTGTAGGGCATCACATTGTCTCCTATTCCAAAGACTTATCGTGGTTTTCTGGCCAATCCAAATTGGCGTGATACTATGTAGGAGGATTTCACTGCTCTCTAGGCCAATCACACTTGAGATCTTGTTCGTCCTCCACCTATCATTAATATTGTTACCGGAAAGTGGGCTTTTCAACAGAAATTGCATCCAGATGGCACCCTCGATTGTTACAAAGCTCATTGGGTCCTTCGTGGTTTTACCCAACACCCTGGCATTGATTTTGGTGAAACCTTTAGTCTTGTTGCTAAGCATAGTGCTCTCATTGGCTATATCTCAGAATTGGGTTGTCGAATGTGAAGAATGATTTCCTCCATGGTACTTTGGAAGAGACAGTCTATTGTGCATAGCCATCTGGGTTTGTTGATTCATCGAAGCCTGATTATGTGTGTCGCCTTAATAAGTCTCGGTATGGCTTGAAATAGGCACCTCGAGCTTGGTATAATAGATTTTCTTCCTTCATTCAATCTATTGGATTTCTAGAGGCAAAGTCGGACACCTCCCTTTTTATTCTACAACAAGGCTCTGATATGGCATACTTACTTCTTTATGTCGATGATATTATATTGACAACATCTTCGGGGCTCTTTTTCATAGCATTGTGAGTTTTGTTACAGCAGAATTTTCCATGAAGGATCTTGAACATTTACATCATTTCCTTGGCATGACTATCTCTTGAAGATCTATTGGAATGTTCCTCTCCCAACGCCACTACATACTTGAGCTTTTGGGTTGTGCTAGTATGACTGATTGCAAACTGTGTTCCACTCCAATTGACACTAATGCCAAACTCTCTGTCGATGGAACACCTGTTGCTGACGCCACTAATTATTGTGCTCTCACTGGTACTTTGCAATAACTCACTTTTACTCGTCCAGATATCTCCTATGCCCTAAACCAAATATGTCTATATATGCACAATCTCGTGAGCCTCATCTTGCCTTGATTAAGCGTGTTCTTCGCTACATCAAGGGGACTCTTGACTATGGTCTCAAGATATTACGGTCTTCTTCTTCTGACCTGATTGCATACTCCGATGCTGATTGGGTGGGCTTTCCCGATACTCGGCGCTCAACCTTAGGTTATGCTGTCTTTTTTGTTGACAATTTGGTTTCCTGGTCTTGAAGCGCCAAAGCAAACAGTTTCTCACTCTAGTGCTGAGGCTGAATATAGAGTTGTTGCCAATGCCGTTCTATGAAATTTCTTGGCCGACAACTCCTTCAAGAACTTCACTTCTGTCCTCGTGGTTCCTTAGTGGTTTTTCGTGACAATGTCAGCGCTGTTTATCTCTCAACAAATCCGGTACAACATCAACTTACCAAACATGTTGAGATTGATTTACATTTCGTCCGTGACAAAGTTGCTACAGGGGAAATTCACGTTCTTCATGTTCCACCACTTCCCAATATGCGGATGTGTTTACAAAGGGCCTTCCTGCTTCAAATTCATACTGCGGGGGGGGTGTTAGACTATGTGTTTACATTAGAATCCCACAACATTGTAATCCTTTTATTTCATTTTCATACCTCTTCATATCCCCATGTAATCTCTATTTATACCCTCAAATGATTAATGGAAAGCTACAAAGAGTTAGATTTATTCTTCCTATAGAAGCCTCACTCGTTCATAAAACCAAGTTTGACACTCATGTTGGAGGTATTTAATATGACTACGATGCCCTTAGGATATGAACACATATGGTAGGGACAGTATATATGGAGAGATCTTTTTAGTTTTTGCAAACAAACAAGGGGAACACGATTAACAAACTCATCACAAACCGTCTTAGAAAAAAGGACATGCATGCACTCAGCAAAGACCTCTTCTTTGTTGAGTGTCCATCCACCTGGGCACTCGGCAAAGACCTTTTTTAAAAAAAGAACTTTTCCTTTTCCATTTTCCTTTTCCTTAACCATTTTTTCTAATTTGTTCCAATACACTGAAATTATGATGTCAAATTCACTAAACAATACAAATTTGATACTTTTGTGAAAAATTGACCATGATTTCATGCTGTTATAGCTCGATTCCATTTATATATCACTAAAATTAATAATTATCCAACAGATCCGAAAAATCACTAAAATTTAACACGACACAATATTTGATGTCTTTTGGCTATACAAAAAGTTTTATAGTCAAACCACAACTTGACCATCCGTCACGTGCCAAATTGAAAGGGCCAACCGCCGCCGCCTAGGGGCCCAAGGCCCAAGCCTTTGGTGGCGGTGGTACGGGCCGCCGTCGCCCGCCCGCCAACACGTTATCGTCATTTGCTTCGCCAATTAAGTAATAGATATTTAGGAAATAAAATAGGAATAAAATAGAAAATCAAATCGGGGATTTCTTTATATGCAAGTCTTCCGGGATTATAAATACAAGGGAGATGTAATCAGTTGGATCAATCGAAAAATAAAGGGGTAACACTCAACTACTTCAGCTCTCCCAGCCCTAGGCTCTCTCCCTCTCCTCGTGCACGTGCACGCCACCCCGCCGCTGCACACCACTTTGCCACACGCCCGTCGCGCCGCCCTAGGGCGGCCGCCACCGCCCGCACCACGCCGCCCCCGCCACCGCCTTCCACCTCTTCTTCCTCTTCCCAAACTATCCCGGGAACCCCGATTGCCGCCGCCGCCCGTCCAGCTTCGCCCGGTGACGTGTCACCGATCGCCGGAATCCAACCGATCAGGATACCGGCTGGTATCCGGAGACCGGATGCGATCAACCATGCTGCCATCGTCGATTCGATGGCGCTCCGCTGCCTCCATACCCGGAGATGATCATGGAGGCCATCTATGCGCTTTGGAACCGAGAATGGCCGACAATGTTGCGATCTCCCAACTACATCAAGGTCAAAGTACAGCTCCATCCTTCCGTCCCCGCACCACGCCATCTTTGCGGGGACACTTCTCCCGCATGAAGGCCACCGGTAAGCTCGACGACCTCCTCAACGCCGCCCCCACCATGGGCGCCACCGACGACAATGGTGCTCCCACGGGCACCGCCGATGTCGTCCCTTCCACGATCACCGACACGCTGCGAGCAAGCGGGCACACCTACCCCAAGGATGCGAAGGCGCCGAAGCTCAGATCAGATCAGATCAGGAGGCTACCACTGACGTCCACCAGCTGCTCGACGAAAAGCCTACCCACCTAGGTCAACGTCGCAAGGCTCCAACGATAGTGCAGATAAGTTCATATGCCACTAACATCCTCTCTCGACACTAGGAACACCAGGAGCATCCATGCCAGCAGCAACACAACGGCGTCACCCGGCGTCGACACTAACGTCAACAATCTCAACCCCGACATCCTCGACACCGACAACGCCCCCAAGGGGCGCCCCAACAACATCACGACAACGACCACGACATCGCCAATTATGGCGTCCTCGGCATCAACGACATCACCAACGTCTTCATCGGCATGGGCAACACAACGGCGTCGCCCGGCGTCGTCCCGACGCGGGCTGACTTCAGCATCGATGCACTGGACATCGCCAATGCCATGCACATCATGGACAGCAACCCGTCGCTCCCGCCCTACATCACAATCACCAACGATTACGCCAAGAGGATGCGCCCGACAACGGCGATGACAACTCCGACATCCTCGACGTCGCCATCAACGTTGACAACCACGACGTTCCGCACATCGACAACAACTCCAAGGGCACGAACAACGATGAATCACTAGCGGCCAACATCAACGCGGTGACCACGGCGTCACCCCATGGGTGCCGCCCGGATGAGAACACCAACGCCTCCCAAGGCACCGCCAAGCAAGCTGCGTATCTATTCCCTACTACGACACCAGCAAGTGCATCATGGGCACCCCCACTCCCAGCAATCGGACTCCTGATGACACTAGCGCCAGCTCCGGCATAGAAGGTGCCCTCATCAGCACCACGACAACGGAACATCAGCTCCACCAAAGACACGAGGTATACCGCTATCCACCTGATAATAGCGGTACTTCTCTGCTTCATCTGCATGCCAAACAAGGTGCCACTTGAGGATGGGAACACCTACACACGATGTCTTCCTTACCACTTCAAGTTGCCAAGCTACGACGACACTACCAGCAACGCGGGCAACCTCGGCAGAGTGACGACATGATCGAGGACATCAACACCCGATGCGACTACACCAATGAGCTATGCAACAAGCCTTGTGCTATGGTGCACTAGGAGGCGCCCTACACAGGGAGCATGGCAATCCACCTCGCCCTAGAGTTTGACGCCCACGTCTCTCTTGAGGTCTTCAGCAAGCTTTGACTTGTGAGCTCCACCGGCGATGACATAATGTACACGCCACCGACATCGATGCCCTACGCCGTCGGCCTCGTCACTACTCCGGAGGCTCTCATCCTTCCTCAACTCGCTACACCGACCGACGACAAGCTACATGGTCTCGCCGGATTCATCAAGCGCCAAGTAGGAGCAACAGCTTGGGCGCCACTCAAGGTGATTGGCGTTCACCTCCTCGACAATCACCGCGACTATGCCATGACATTATCAAAGGTGGATGCAACAATCTTCAGGCCAAGCTTCGATCGCCCCGTCAACAACGACAGCCGTCGCGAGAACATCGGCGTGAGGGGACGCTACCGTCGGGGAAAAGGGGGGAGATGTCACGTTCAAATTGAAGGGCCAACCGCTGCCGCCTAGGGCCCAAGGCCCTGGCGGCGCTGGTGGCCAGCCGCCGCGTTTCCTTGATCAACACGTCATCGTCATTTACTTCGCAATTAAGTAATAGATATTTAGGAAATAAAATAGGAATAAAATTGGAAATCAAATCGGCGATTTCTTTAGATGCAAGTCTTCCCGAACTATAAATACAAGGGAGATGTAATCGGTTGGATCAATCAGAAAAATAAAGGGGTAACACCCAACCACTTCAGCTCTCGGCCCTAGGCTTTCTCCCTCTCCTCGCGCATGTGCGCCGCCGCCCGCCGCCACACACCTTTGCCACGCCACCGTCCCGCTGCCCGGGGTGGCTGCCGCCGCCGCCACCGCACCACGCCACCCTCGCCACCGCCTTCCTCCTCTTCTTCCTCTTCCCTAACAGCCCCGGTGGCCCCGATTGCCGCTGCGGAACCTCCCGACAACCACGATTGTCGCCGCCCGAAATTCGCCCGGCAACCCTGATTGCCGCCAGCGCCGAACTACCCGGCAACCACGATTACGCCGCCGCCGTCGAGCTTCGCCACCGGCGTGTCACCCGATTGCGGAATCCGACCCGATCCGTGACACCATCGCTATCACTCCAAATCTTACCAGATCATTATCAACATTCTGAAACTTCTTCAGAGATGTTTTGCTTTGTAAGCAACATAGTGACAACTTGTGCGAAACCTTGTCAAATTTCATGATTTTCGTACTTTGTTTTCATTTTATGCAACTAAAAACCATTAAGCCATACGCTAGAGGTTGTGTTTCCAAATTGAGATGTTAGAAAACCCTTATCGTATCATATGTAAGGCCTTAAATTGGGTTAAGTAACATGGATATCAATTTTATACTAATTTTTCAAATATTTGAATCATTTGCAGTTCAAATGTGACCCGATTCAAAAAAAATTATTTGAAATACAATTAATTAGTTACATATAGCAAACAAATTAAAAAATACACCAAACTTTTGCAGGGGAGTAGCACACGTGGTTTGTGGACAGGACAAAAAAAAGTTTGAAGGCAATTAGGCAAAAAAACTGTTAACACTTGGAAAGAGGGCCTCTTTGCCGAGTTGCGATGCAGGGGTCTACAGTGGGTCAACCAGTGTATAACCCAAGCGACCCATTAACCAAATGCTGGGTTTTGGGTTGACCCACTCCGGTGGCTGCTGCACTTCTCGCCACCGTTCAGCTCGGGCCGAGTGCGTGGAGGCGGCGGAGTCACGGGCGTCAGGGCGTCCTCGACAGCTTCCGAGTGTCGCCGGCGCAAAGCCGAGGAACACCACTAGGCGGGTCGAGGGCGTGGCCCGAGACAGAGCGCGTGCTGGCGGCGAGGCAGATTCGCGGTGGTGCGGGCGGCCGCGGGCGCCACGATGGTGCTGCTGGAGGCCGGAGTGCAGCCCACGCGTGCTCCCTCTGCCCTCCCTCTCCTCTGCTCTCCTTGTGCGGATCTAGGGCGGGCAGCGTGGCCTCCCACACGCAGGTCAGGGGAGGCGGCACGGCCTCCCTCACGCGGAGCCATGAGCCCGGCGGCGCGAGAGCCCCCTGCAGCGGTGGCTGGCATCGGGACGAGCTCGGCGCCGTGCCGCCAGCCACGCGCTTGGGCGGGACACCCGCCAGGCGGACGCCGCCACGCTCCGTCTCGGCGGCCTCCCTCCGCCCCTCCTGCTCTGCCTCCGGTGCGGCGTCGGCGCATCCCGAGATGCTCTCGATTGGGGCAGTCAGCGACGCCACCACCGTAGCATCGATCGATTGGGTTACCCCAGACTACCCACAGTGCCAAGCACCATCTAGCACCAAAATAAAATGGGTCAACCCAGTGGGTAATTGCACCAAGCTCGATGTTTTGGGTATTGGGTCTTTGGGTCGACCCAATCAAATCTGCATCCTGATTGCCGAGCGTTAGCTCCTCATACTCGGCAAACGAAAAATATGCCGCGTGCCTGAAATCTTTGACACTCGGCAAAGTTGTTAACGCCGGCTATCGTGGAGGCTGTTTGGCCGAGTGCTAACCTCAGGCACTCGTCAACTCTTGACACTTGGCGATTGTTCTCTTTCTGGCACTTGGCATAGTGCTTCTTTGCTGAGTTCCCGATAGAAAACACTCGGCAAAGAAAGTGGCAGTCGACACAGCCGCGTTTCCAGTAGTGCTGGCGTCCGCTTTAGGACCTAGGCGTGCGGGTGGACAACGGACTTTGACCTATCCATAATGCCATCCCCACGTTCTGGTTGCGCCACTCGATGGGAGTGTATCAATGGTGGAGTAGGACTGATTGTCGGAGATCGGTGGCAGTCTACACCCCACAGCGACTCGAACCGGCCGATAGAAAGGGACTGCATCTGGCGCCCGGTTTAGGACTTTCTAGGCGTGCGGGTGGACAACGGACTTTGACCGATCCATAATACCACCTACGTATTTGTCCAGTGGTCAGCATTATGTCGCCTGCCTTTACATTTGGCGTTTTAAATTTGCAAGTTTAGCACGCTCACATTGACGATAGATGCATGAAGAGTGTCCATATTGTCTTGTGCAAGTTGATCATTATCTTGTACACTTCATGGAATCTCTAGTCCATGCGCATAGATACTACTTGGAGATATAAAATTCTCCACCTGGATTACAGACAGCGAATCAAATCAAAAGCGAGAGGAAGTAATGTTGACAGGTGCACATATATATAGTTATATATGTATAAAATGTGCTGTTATATGGATCGGTCAAGGCGTGGCCGCTAACGTTGTTGGTTGCTACCGAACGCAACAACTAATCATGTTTGGACGAAGAGCATCTGCAAGAGCTATTTAAAACTGAGCATCTCCAAGAGTTTGCCAAAATTTACTTGGCAAATCTTGTGATTTGGCAAGTTGTAAAAAGTATATGGCAAGTTAAAAATCAGTCTCTCTCCAATAGTTTGCTATAATTCACTCCTCAAAATAGAATTATAATTTTGCAAAGTGAACACAAAACTTTTTACAAATTAATCAAACCCATATATGTAAATCTATGTTTCTGGTATTTATGCAAAATGAACATGTAAAAAAAGTTTCTATTTACATATCCGTCCTTCCACCTCTAGATCGATGGAGGCCCGTGACGGGCTCGCACCGCGATCGCGGCTGACGGCCGCGCCGCCGCGGCTGCTCACTGCGCCAGCGCCCTTAGACGGCCGCACCGCTGCTGCTGTTCGCTGCGTGCGCGTGCCAGGACGGCAGCGCCGCCGCTTGCTGCGCGACAAAGGCTCGCCCAGCGACAGCGCTTAGACGGCAGCGCCGCCGCTGCTCACCGGGCGTGGCGGACGGCCACACCACCGCCGCTGCCGCCGTTCGTTCAGCGCCAAGACGGAGAAGGAGTCCCTCGGGAGAAAGCGGACCGCGCGAGAAACACCGATGGCAAGGCTGGATACGCGCAGCGCATATTTTACGCCGAATAGCTGTTTTTCTCAAGTTGCTAAATTTTACCGAAAGTGATTTGGCAAACTCTTAGAGATGAGTTTTTATCGTTTTTGTAAAAATTGAAGGATGGCAACCTAATATACCAAACTGTTGGAGATGCTCATTATTTGGCAAATATCCTCCGCAACGTACAGACATGCACACGTGTGTTTTTTGAGCTTGTTATCAATGTGCCCCCTTCCCTCAATTTTAGGCCCATCTCAATGGCAAGTTAATTTTATATCATATGAAATAAAATAAAGATTGAATGAAACACTCACTCAAAATGGAAAGTTTCATTCTACGGTTTCTTAAATTAAACTCATTTCTTCTTTCTCTTCTTAAATACACTCTTATCTCATCAAAGGGCGACCTATTTAAAGCAAATGAATCCCACTTGAAACTCCCACTGACCTTATAAAAAGAATTTTTTACCGAAGTCTCCATTTTTTGGGAGAGACGGTTCTATCAAAATACATTTGGAAAAATGGTCATGCGAGACTGCTGCTAAATTCAATTTTTAGACATTCGGTTTTCCATCCACCTTTAAAAATGCCCTCTATTTTTCGAGGAGGCTCTGAAAACGCCATTTTTGTAGGTGGTTCGGCTTACTATTCACCTTAAGATATCAATGAATTCCTAGAGGCGGCAAGAAATTCCAGTCATCTCTAGAAACCAAGTTTTTAGACGTATTTGGCAATTTGGCCTGCCTCTAAGAATATATGTAGCATAAAATTCATGACTTTGTAAAATTAAGTTGGATGAAGACATGAAAATTGTAGTACCCGAAGATCCATTTAGCTTTGCCAGTAGAAACAATTTGAGGCCTGAAGTAACTATTTAAAACCAAAGTTGTAATACTCAAAAGCAGTTGAAAGTTTTTTAAATGACTACTTTTCCATTTAAATTAATTTTTTGTCAAAGCATTCTATTTTAGGTTTCATACTTCACAATCCATTTCGCTTAAATTCTTAAAAGTACCATGGATAGAGAAACAATCTAAGCACTCGGAAAAGACTGCAACGGCTTAGATTCCGGTAGTGAGTTATAATACTCTAAGATAAAAAAAAACTTTTCAGTTCAAAGTTTTTAAATTTGAATTTGTTTAAGTTCTTCGATATACACTACAATATTCACTAAAATAATACAAAAGGAATGTATTAGCTACTTAGTCACAACTCACTTTAAACTGCATGCTCCGCCTCCCAAAGATCGTATTGGCAGCTGGTGCGTTCCGTGCTCTGCTTAGCACATTGGTGTTGACGACTGACAGGCTGGTCTTGGCGCCGATGTGCCTTTTTCCGTAATTGCCCTCGTCCGCGCCATCGTGCCATGTCCATACTTAGTTTGTGGCTGTCGATGAGCACGCCGCGCTCGCGCGATAGAAGGATGATGCCGTTGTTGCCGGCCGACCACGACACATTAAGCTTACTGCCCAACGTCCCTCGCCCCAATGAACTGCAGTCATGGAGCTCATGATCAGGTCCACGAGCTTGACCAGCACATGCGGCTCAAATCTGTAAGATCATATGGATCACAAACCACAACACAAAGGTCGAAATTTGGCTAACCTAAAACAATAACGCGCAAGAACACACGGGAGTACGGCTAAAACTGCCGCTCTTTCTAGGGAGCATGCCCCTATTCACTTTAGTGGTAACAAGTCGATTGCAAAGTTATTACAAATGCTAACCCACGCTCTGACATCTCCACACTACTTATACTAAGTATGTTACAATAGATATTTGAAGAAACACACACACTCTAACTGCCTAAGATACATGCACCTGCATGATGCCGTGGACGCGCTCACCGCGCTCTGCCTCACCGTGAATCGTTCTCGCCCATTGCTTCATTCGAGTTCAAATGTCTTGCTTCTCCTGGTTCACCAGCTTCTTCAGTAACACATTCAAAGTCCCAATGGAGTATGCTTACACCATCAAAATGGCTCCTTGTCAAGCTACCACGGTGTCCTGGTGCTCCTGCGAACCCTCGTCAAGTTCACCTCCAACGGCCTCTCGATGCCCCAATCGGTGCACTACATCACCATTAATGTGGCTAGGTCCATGGCTGTGAGCGAGCAGTGCATCGGCAACACAGACCTTGTTCGCACAAGCCTACCAGCCGTGTGCACCAGCCCATGGTCACTCATCGACCCTGGAACTATGCCGCACTTACTGGACTGCCGGCTTGCATGCCAACATGGTGAGCACGTGCAAACGCTGCTTGCTAAGCCTACAGCATACGACACACCTAGCGATGAGTATATGGAAGACTGAGAAACACATGGTTGTTTTTGCAAATGTAAACACACCGCTAACTGTGCTTGCCACATTAGATCTAAATATCAAATGAAGGGTAAGAATTAAAACAGTCGAAAAACTGCTAAGCCGTTTTCTACTTTTATATTTAAATAAAAAACGAAAGCGAAAATGATAGAGTCGATAACGAAAACAAACACGAACTTATATACAATTGAGTATTTCGATAACAAGCCAACTTGAGTGGAATTATGTCGAACACGGTGGAAATATAAAAAATAAATACGAAATACTGACCCATAGGAGTAGGTGCACTTAACAAGTGTATGACCTAGCTAATATCTTTTGAGCATTAGATATTAAACTTATACAAAAATTGGGCTGTGTGTATTGGGCCAATCCGAATTTATAATTTGGGATATTCCATATTGAAAGTAGAAAAGTACAAAACGGTCGAAAAAAACTTCTAATCATTTTTTTTTTCTGAATTTGATTTTTATGTTTGGTATTTTGAATTAAATTCGGATTTGACTAGAAATATGAATTTGGTAAGATTAAATATGAAAATGATGGTGTTCAGTATGTGATACTTTCAAACCAATTTCATCCTTAATGAAGGGGTATGGACCTCCAATGAACTAGTTAAAGAATTTATAAACCTAAAAATGCAGTTTTAAAGTTGATGGAGTTATATAGGTGACACCACCTCAAAGGTGAATGTACCTCTGTTGCATTTTACTCAAGATTATTGTATGTGGATTTATGAGATTACATAATGATTTAAAAGATCATTGTATGTCGGTTTATAGGATCAATTCTATATGGCTTCATAAGATTACTTATATATGGTTTTTATGATATAAAATGATATTGTTCATGTGACTAGATTATATAGAAATCTTTCACGAATTACACAATAAATAAAACAGAAAAAAAAAAAATAAAGAGAAATATTGTTCCAGAGGCAGTCCAGAAGACAGCTTCCCTAGAATTCCATTTCTAGAGGTGGCTGGTTTTATTATTGACTGCCTCTCTAAATCGTTTTCTCGGGGCTAGCTGTAGTTGTTTTCAGAACGCATATAGTATGTTTTTTTATATATGATGAAAAAGATGGTCTTAATTTGTGAAATTATGGTGACAAGTGCAAATTATAATAGCTTAGTGGCGTAGAAACACTTTAACACTTCTTTTTGTTGACCATTGACTTGCTACTACAGTGCAGCTACCAATACCATAAACGACGAGTGCCGTATATGATTCAAAAATGCAGACGCAATAAAGCTTTCAGCAACGAGCTTTTGATAATTTTTATTTTATGAAGTGATGGTCTCTTCACCACGGCTAGCATCTAAAGAAAATCGAGATGCCTACTCTCTCTCACCATGTCCGGACAATGAGAGTGTAGGACTCCAAAATAGACAAACGTGCTGCATGCTCGGCCCATGGCCATATATAAAGCCCATGGCTATATATACACACTAGTAGATGGCCAGACGGTGACACGAGGTGTGGTGAGAGGCGCTGTGTGTTTCCTCCGAACTCAACATTACTAGGGACGCCGTGCAGCACCATGGCAGCATCCTACTGCCGCCTAAACTGCCATGGTTGCTGGCTCATTCCCCTCCACCTGATGCTTGCTGCTTTGGTGCCGAGAGCTGGCGCTGGGGGTGGTCATGGAGTAGGGGATGTGGATTTCACTGCTGCTACCTCGGCTTCGCTCGCACCACAATGTTAGTTTTCTCATGCCGTCACGCAGCTCTTGAGGTGTTTAATCCCAGGATTTCACACTCCATGTACAAGATGCAGTTATATACCTGCATCTTGTGCATGGAGTCTTTCTATCCCACAGTTTTTTTTTTTTTTTTGGATTATATTTTCGTTCCAAGTTCATTTATTGATGTCACTTGTATACCATGAATTTACATAAAAAGATATTTACTCTTTATTGAGTTCACTTAAAAGAGAACAAAAGATGATGATCATAGTAGTACCAACCAGTCGAATTCGATTGATTATGTCATTCCGCATTACTAAAAGGGGCAGTGTGGTTATTAGAAGGAAATAGTATACTCGCGTTAAACTCGTGAGTTGTTGGTCAGTGCAACATCATTTGCCGGCCGTGTAGCAAACATGCGGAATATGAGCCCTTTTACAATACTTGATTTTGCCTACCATTGCCTCCCTAAATTCTTTTTTCATTTGAAAGGGTAACCATGTCATTAAGCACCCTTAATCCGTAATTACATCCTCACCCCTCCACTAACCCGCCGCCGCCCCCAACCCCCGTCTCAAGCCATGGCAACCCGTACGTGGCCGGCGGCTGCACGGACGTGGACGAGTGCCGGTGCAGGGACGAGTTCCCGTGCTACGGCGTGTGCGTCCGGGCAGCTTCACGTGCACGTGCCCCCAAGGGGTCCAGCGGGAACGCCACGGTACAGGACGGCTGCCCCGGCGAGACGACGACGGCAACAGATTCGGTTTTGCCATTGAAGATCGTCACTCGTGTCAGCGCCGGCGCGTTGCTGCTGCTTCTGAGTGCTGGCGAGATTCTCGTCGCACCTGTGGGTTCACAAGCTGGCTCGCTGGCCAGCTCCGGTGTCGCGTTCAGGATCTTCTCCGAGGAGGAGATGCGAAGGGCCACCGACGGGTTCGCGGCACCGGAGCTGGCCACCGACGGTCCGACGGCTTGCTGGTCTACAAGTACGTCCCCAACGGAAAGCTCCACGGATACATCCACGGCGGCGGCGAGGACATCCTATACTCGACGGCGACCTCGCGGCGAAGGTGTCCGACTTTGGCGCGTTGAGGCCGGCTCCGGCGGGTGAGGCGGCGGTGGCCACGCTGGTGTATGTAGGGCACACTTGGGTACCTGGACCCGGAGTACCTGCTGACGCCCAACGGCAGCCTCGAGAGCCACCTGTAGCCGCCCGATGGCGCGCCGGGACGCGGCCTCGACCTCGCGCAGCTGATCTCCATTGCCAGCGACGTCGCCGAGGGGGCTCGCTTATCTGCACCACTACGCGCCGGTCCGCGTCGTGCACTGCGACCTGAAGCCGAGCAACGTCCTCGACGATGACATGACAGCCGTGGTAGCCGACTTCGGCATCGCCCGGCTGGTCAAGGACGTCGGCGACAGAGACGACAACCAGCTTCTCCATGATGCACGTGTGCGACATGCAGAATTGCAGATGCTGCCCAAACCAGCCAAGGGGCGGGTTACCGTTTTACCCTTTATAAAAAATAGAATTACAAGAATGTAATTATGGCCCAATCTTAATCCCTTGATTTAGCGGAGGCAACGGGGGCGATTTTTTGCTCCTATGGCCCACCGTCATAGACACAATAGGAGGCAATTTTGCTTCCATGCCTTTGCCTCATGTTGCCTCTTACCTTTCTAGCCGTCGGATCGGATTTGCTCTCGGACGATTTGAGCTATTGAATTTTTTCCCAATTATTATAGAAAATTTCGCGGAATATATATAGAACTGTCAATATTTCAGTTCTTATAAACAATGACACGTTTGGTCCATGACTTGTAATAGAAAAAGTGTTCCTATATTTTCAACTGTGTCATGCACTTCAATTTATCACTAATCAATGTCAACTAAAACGAAAGGATGTAGTTTGCATTTTCTAAAAAAATGAAGTTTCTTGGTAGGTACTATCTATAGGAGAATTTATATTACCAAAGTAAAATAATAAAAAAAAAAGAAGACGACTGTATGCAACACAATATGTTCATGTAAGAATAAGTCCCATAGTTGCGATGTGGTCTTGATACTTTGATTTGGACATCCATATTACTTATCGATGACATATTTAAAGAGCGACTCACACGTGGTCCAGTGTCATCAATGAATCACCTGTCAGACGGTACTCATGTTTTTTTTAGAAAAGGGAATATATTAATATTCCAGCCCTGCGCATTGATCAATGCATATAGTTGTTCCTTATTACAAACAAGATTATTGCAGTCCACACAAACTCGGATACATAGTTTTGACCAAATAAAATGAAGGAAGAATTTCAAGACTAGGCATCTAAAAAGCAATTCTATTGCTAAATCTCGAATCATATCTTGCAAACACCTCCATTGCGGTTGTCTCAATATTGATGCATCTGTGTCTTTATTATTCGGCGATCCTGCTCCATCCGAAATAGGGACCACGTCCTGGTCTAGTAGGTCCCCACGAAGATAGCCTAAAAATAAGATGGTCTTTGCAACCTTGTCAAAAAATGATATTATTCGGGTTAACCAAATCGCCCAACGGTCGCACTTGCACCGACAAGAATCTTATATTTCAGTTTCCTATTTATCCCATCTAACCAGCCTATAAACAAATTATGAACACTAGTTGGAGGTAATAAATTAAAGAAAACATGAACAATTCTCCAAATGAACTTAGCAGAATGACAGTCAAAGAATAGATATTGTATGGACTCCTCGGAAGAACAAAAACAACACTTTCTATCTCCTTGCCCTTTGTCGCCGTACTAAGTTGTCCTTTTGTCAAGATTACTCCCTTAAAGAAGTAACACAAAAAAACTTTGATTTTGTGAGGTAATTTCAGTTTCCAAATAAAAGTATTAAAATGAGTAGCTTGTGCTTTGTCAGTAAGGCTCTATACATGAATTTCACTGTGAATAATCCATTCTGGTGTAGCCCCCACACAAAACGATCCCTTTGGTCTGTTAATTGTACACTAGCAACCAATGCCACCACATCGTGCCATGCTTGTAAATTAACCCCTACCAGAAATCTCCTGAAAGCTACATTTAACGGTGTTGTGGAAAGTACCATTCTTACGGAAGCACTTTTTTTCCTAACAATATTATAAAGTGCGGGAAATATTAATTTTAGTGGCCGCGATATTATCCACGTGTCCTCCCAAAATCTCACTTGTGACCCGTCACCTAGATCAAACTTGCCTAGCGAGAGAAACTCCTCCTTGACCTTCATGAGGCCAGCCCAAAATTGACAGGTCTCTAGGCATATATTGGACTTGAGTCAACATTTTGTTTGTTAAATATTTATTCCTAAGAATTTGATGCCGGACCCCATCTCCATTAATCAACTTAAAAAGTCATTTACTTAGGAGACAATTGTTGTGGACTTCTAAATTTAAAACTCCCAACCCTCCTTGAACTTTTGGAGTATAAACTACCTCCCACTTAGTCAACCTATACTTTTTCTTATGCAAATCATTCTGCCAGAAAAACCGCGATCTAAAGTAATCCCGGCGTCTTGAGAACCCCTTTAGGTACTTCAAAAAGGAAAGCATAAACATGGGGAGACTACTCAAAAGCGAGTTAATCGAAAACCAATCTCCCTCCCACCGACAATAATTTACTTCTCTAACAATTCTATCCTTTTTGAAATCTTTCTTCAACATGTTTCCAATCTTTATTCATGAGTTTTCTATGGTGCATAGGTATTCCTAGATATCGAAAAGGATACGACCCCATATGATAACCAAAAATAAGTGTATATTCCATTTGTCTATCTTTGGTCGATCCGTAATGAGTAACATCTCACTCTTATGGAAATTGATCTTGAGTCCCAATAGCTGTTCAAAAGCATAAAGCAAAAGCTTCATATTTTTGGCCCTCTCTAAGTCATTATCCATAAGGTTGATAGTGTCATCATCATATTGAAGAATGGAGAGTCCCTCATCAACTAAATGTGGAACAACCCCTCGGGTTTGTCCCATCTCTTTAGCTCTTGAAATTAGGACAGCCGAGTACATCAACCACTATATTAAACAAAATTAGAGATAATGGGTCCCCTTGCCGAACTCCTTTCCTAGTTTGAAAAAAAAAAAACGTCCTATATTAACATTGACCTTTATTGCAACACTCCCTCTAGTCATAACTTTAGAAATCCATTCACACCAAATTGGTGAGAATCCCTTAAACCTAAGAAACTGCTGCACAAAAGGCCACTTTAACTTGTCGTATGCCTTTTCAAAATCTAGCTTTAGAATCACTCCGTCCTGTTTTTTCCTATGCAGTTCATGGATTGTTTCATGCAAAATAACAACTCCTTCCATGATATAGCGGCCCGGAACAAAAGGTGTCTGAGAAGGTCCTATCAACTTATCTACCACCTTCAAAATTCTATTATTAAGCACCTTCGTAAAAATCTTAAAGCTCACATTTAATAAGCATATAGGCTTGTACTGTTGTATACGGACCACATCGACAATCTTTGGTAATAGAGTGATTACTCTAAAATTAAGGCTATGAAGTGGCAATCTCCCTCATGAAATTCATAGAAATGGGCCATTAAGTCCGGTTTCACAATCTCCAAACAAAATTGGTAAAATTCAGCGGGGAATACCATCCGGCCCAGGTGCCTTGTTATGTTCCATGTCGAAGACTGCCGTTTTAACCTTTTCCTCACCGAATGGTCTTTGTCAATATCTCATTCTCCTCATCCAACACTTGAGGTATATCATACCTCAAAGTCTCGTCTGTTGAGAAAGAATACTGAGTACTCATGTACTCAATCGACCCTTCACTGTGTCAAAAATGCTAATGATAGATGCATGGCTCTTCACCAATAATATAGGCATCAAAATTTCACATATTTATTTTTCTGTTTGTGGTGTAAAGACACTTTTGGTGCATAATTAATTCCCACAAGTGCTGGCAGTCATCATATACAGGTCTTGGCGAACGTGTGCCGAGTATTGACCTTAGACTGTCTCCGATAGTCAGTAGGCAAACGTGAGACACATTGAGTTGTTTGGGTAGTGTACACGAAAAAAATGTGTGACCCAAGATCTTCAGTTTCCAACAGCCGACGCGTAACTCTATCCTCAACCTCCGACTGCGTCGGTCATCCCAACCTTCAACGATACCGCCTCACCACCGCTCCTTGACTCGACGCCGCCCGACCCTCTCCCCGGCGTCGCCCTTCCCTCTCTACCCGGCTCCCACCCTACTCCGGGCCGCCCCTCTTCTCCCCTCCAGCACGGCGCCCCTCTCTCTCGGTTACAACCAGCGGCGCTGCCCCACCGTCACGGAAGGTGCGGGCAAGTCCGTGACAGCCCTTCTCCAACTTGGCGGCCACAACAGCCCTCGAGTCCTGCACCGCGGTGCGGCGGTGGGTCTCGCACGGTGACGGATCAAGCAGATTTGAGCAGCCCTAATCTTATCGGCTACCCGACGAGCCCCACCGTCCGAGCGGCCCGAGGAGGACCCCCGGCGGCGAAGCTCCATCCCCTGCACGGCCTCCCTCCTTCTCACGCTGAAGCTTTGCGCCCTTGCCGAGAGAGGATGCAAATATGCCTGTTGGTTCATCCCTTACCCAAAATGCATACTCCCGTTGAGTCATCTGTTGGAGGTTGTTATTGACACCTAAATGCACTGTGGGTGATCTTGTTTTGGGTTTGCCTCTCTTTGTTGACTCAGTCTTAGATATGCGTTTTGGCCATCTGCATCGCCCATGATGACCAAAGAGACAGGGTAGCGAAATACATCCCTAATCAGGAGCATTGGATATGCATATTGGATACTCTAGTCTAGAAGAAGGGCTGCTTAGAGACATGTTTTTTGAAATCCATCTCTTGTGATGCATACAGAACAAAAATCAAAGAGAAATGTCATGTTTTATTCTATGATATTCTACCAAAATTTTGACGCACATTCAGATATATCATAATACACATACACTACTATTTTTTTTAAAAAAAAATCGAACCGTGGAGGTAAGGCCACCCCCCAAGCCTTGTGCTTAAGAAAAAGACCTTCTTACGCAGGTCGAGAAAATCCCCAAGCCTCTACTCTACCCATAAACATCAACACCACAACTCTCGTGAAACTAGGCTGGCCTTAAAAAAAAATCGAACCGTGGAGGTAAGGCCACCCCCCAAGCCTTGTGCTTAAGAAAAAGACCTTCTTACGCAGGTCGAGAAAATCCCCAAGCCTCTACTCTACCCATAAACATCAACACCACAACTCTCGTGAAACTAGGCTGGCCTTAGACCTGTGCTTTTGCATGGGGTAGGTGATGGTATTTTTTGCAACACGCAGATAAAATGCTCCTCCTCCAGCCAACAAATCTGCCTCTACGAGGGTTCGAACCCTGGCCAGCAGGGTGCAAAGCCCACAACCAAACCAACTGGTCTAGCGATTGCTTGCAACATACACTACTATTTTAGTATGAATCACAATCAATAAAGAAGATATTGTGGTGAACATATCTTCCACACGAACCGAAAAACAACGCCTAAATCAGCTGGCACCATATCAACAATTCTTCAAAAAAGTGTCATTTGTTGATTACCATGGCACAACCATGTCAGCTTGTCCATGCCCTGCAGCTTGGACTTATCTTGTCGTTTTGATCCAACATGGGCGCTATTTGCTGCAAGGAGCAGAGCAACATTGAGATAGTTTATACTACTCCTAAGGACTAGTGCCACCAACAAGTTTATCATAAGGAGAAGGTGAGAAGATCCAAATCATCGATTCTAGAAAACACGTGTTTCATATTTAATTATTGTTTTGATCCACCATGGTTTGCAAGTGACACAGAAAGTTTATGCAACTCCTAACGAGTATAGTGCCACCCACGAGTTTAGCATAAGGTGAAGGTGAGAAGGTGCAAATCATGGATTCCATAATTTAAAATGTGTGTTTCATTTCATACTAAATTTTTGTTTTTTCTCCACCGTGGTAGCTATTTTCTGCAACATATTAGAATTTATAAATCTGACCCATATTAGCACAACTCCAAAAGAGAAGAAGTGTTGTCACTCTCTCACAACCCTCCTTAACCCTCTAGGACCGACTAATTCTTCCCCTATGCAAGAATCTAGTGTTGTAGAATTGTCTAGTTTAATCCTCTTGGATCAGACCCTTGTTTTGGCTTGGTTTATGTGCCTATGACCTCTACCCTTTCTTAATATAGTCCCTTCCATGGCCTCTCTCTCTATATATGCAAGTAGGAGTCCTCTACTCCTAGTACAATTCTATACATAAGTCGTAATAGAACTTGAAATCCTAAGCACACCTATCTTGAGTCCTATTGTAATAGGATTTGATTCACCATACAACAAACCAAAGCAAGACTGAGAAAGTTTGTACTGCTACTAAGGATTAGTGCCACCTACAAGTTTAGAAAAAGGTGAAGGTGAAAAGGTCCAAAATCTTGGACTCTAGAAAGCACATGTTTCATACTTAATATACAGTCCGTCTAACTCTATAATATAGAATAAGATTCAGGAAAATAAAGCTAATACATGCATGTCACAATTATTTGCTTCAAACATTCAAGAGGAATAAGAACTAAGTCTTCTATTACCATACTATAAAACACATGTGTGTTCAGCTAGATTGGGGTGGAAATTAGTCAATTTTCCAGTTCAATCCACCCCCATACATGTGGATTGAGGTGGATAGGAGTGCAGCCAAATAAGTGAGAATGGCAACTACATGTGGAGTATACAATTTCAAATTATTATGTGATAAAAATAGAAAGACAGCAACCCATTAAGCAGAGGTTGTAGCAACAATATGTCTTTACATATCAGATGGAAACCACAACCTGTGAAAACCCGTGCAAACCACGGTAAAAAGTTATCTAAATTCACCAAAAATCACACACGTAGATGATATGATGATACACAACATTGTAAAATATCATGTCCAAATTCAACTTCGTTTGTGAGATATAAAAATAATAAATTTAAAGCAGAAAGTTGTCCACATTATTTTTTAGAAATTTGTTATTTTTATATCTCACAAACGAAGTTGAGTTTGGACAAGATATTGTCCAAGGTTGTGTATCATCATATCATCTACACGTGTGATTGTTTTGGTGAATTTAGACTACTTTTTGCCGTAGTTTGCATGTGTTTTCACGCGAAGGCTATGGTTTCCACCCGATATGTTCCCAACTAAAATAGGCAACAACGAATCCATTATGAGGTGAAACCAGAACTAGATAGTGGTTAGCAGTTTCCGTCCGTACTAGTGTCATTGTCGGATCACTTAATCATAAATGAACTCATCTAAATAGGTAACCGACCATACGAGTCCTATATAATTGAATATTCCTGCTCAAGTATAGATCTATATCTATAACTACTAATAAATCTATACCTACTAATAAGAGAGAAAATTTCAGTACCACCAGCTTCTGCCTCTTTGATCCTTGTGCGTAATGGACTCTGCCACCTCCGGTTTCTGTCCGCCATAGGTATAGATATGGAACAGCCATGCAAAAAAAAAGGTATCTGAATCAGAACCGGACTCAAACACAACATGTGTTCAGTCTCCTGGGTGTAACTGCTAGGTGTAACATGCTACGCCAAAACAAAACAATAATAACTCAAGTGCTGGGGAACAAGAGGCAAAAAGGAAATTTTCTACCATGATAATTTTTTAGCCACATGTATCGCAAGCTGTTACTCAACCGAACTTTTTTAAAACAAAAAGAGAGAAACATGAGACATCTCAGGACTCCCATCCTAAATACAACACAATACAAATCCAATCCAAATCAGACTACATCATTAAGGAAAGGGCCCTTAAGGAAACTATAACACCTCGATAAAAATCAATAAATCCATTGCTACCTAAAATAAATTCATGGTTTCTTTTTCCTCTATTCTAAAATAAAATCGAGAAGCAGGAGACCACATCGTGAAACATGCAAGACGTCGATATCTTTCCCACTTCGCCGGATTTGAGGAAGAAACAAGGAGTTTGCGTCAAAAACTCGAGGAAAGAGAGTGGTAATGGAATAGAGCAGCAAAAGAAAAGTAAAGTAAAGACACTACTCGCCGCCAGCTGATGCAGCCAGGCCGTCCGTCCATGAAGAACTTTTTTTGAACAAAAAATATTTTTAATGATGAGGAGGAGAAGAACAAATCCAGGCACATGAAAATACCTTGTTCTTAATAAATATATGAATCGATAAAGAGAGGGAGAAGATAATGAGGGTAGGGGGACTTGGATAGGGGAGAATAGGGAAATAAAATAAATGAGCAAAATTAAGAATTGTAAAAAGAAAGATAAAATAAAACAATAAAATGATTTGTTTTGCCAAACATTTTTCAAAACAGGAGGATCTGTTGCGCAAAACATTTTTTTTTTTCAAAAAGGCCTTGGTTTCTTCGAAAAGATACTTTTTTTTTTGAGAACTCGGAAAAGATACTCAGAGCTCTACTAGACGAGCTGGAAGAAAAAAAATATCCAGTTAAAATCAAACAATGATAATTATCTTTAGATGACCACATAATAATAAACATCGTGTTTGGACACATCGACACGTTTGCTATTATCCGGAGCATTCAACAATAAACATGGACACATCTACTATTGGCAAGACTACTTTACAATAAATTGTGCACCCCGGTGCAACGCACGGGCATGTTTTGCTAGTAGATTATAAAGCATAAATAAGTTTTTCGTAACCCCAATCTAGTAAGATTGTCCTCTGACTCCATCACAGGTTCTTTTGTCAGGGTTAGGAGTTAGTTCCCTCCCACTGACAACAAGCTTTGTCTCAAGGCATTTATCCATTTGACCTTCCTCCAGAGATGTCAACATCTGAGGAAGTTGTCCCTCCATTGCCATAATGAACTGTTTTTCTTGACTTAAGTCATCAAAGCAACTAATAGTTTTACTACCACTTTTGTTTGAGCCCTTATTACTGACAGGTGTTGTCAGCTTGAGACCACCTCTAGCTTGGAATTCTCCCCGCAGGAGGCTTCTCCACTCTATCACTATCATCCTCTAAGTCATCAGCTTCCTCATCATCTCCCTTATCATCATCACCATCATTCCCATCTGTTTCATCCTTTTTAATGATCTCTCCATCTCTACCTTCCACTATGAAACTGATAGCATATATCTCCTTACCCATCTCAAACAACCTGTCATCAGGTATTATAGCAGCATCCTTGCAAGCAATTTTGATTCTCACCATCTCAAAGAAGGACTTGAACACAGAGGGCCAATCCACCTCCACCATCACCCCAAAGCTTGATGCAATTTGGGTAAAAAAGTTTTCCAATGGCAGTATTTTGGAGGAATCCCATAGATCTGTATCCAAACCTCTTGTAAAACACTTTAAGGTTGCAGCTCACCCTTCCACTGTAAAACTCCTTCTTTTCTGAGATTGAAGGATGGATAGTTTTTAATGTCTTAAACTCTTTTGTGTGGAGGGAATCTTACAAGGAACTCATCAGTATATAATTGAATATTCCTGCTCAAGTAGATTATAAAGCATAAATAAGTTTTCGTAACCACATCAGCAGAGCAAAACCTACAAACATTTTCTGTACAGCGCTGGGAAGAAATTGATGGGTAGACACACCTAGAAGGAGATTACCTCAATATATTGAGACATCTAAAGGGGACTATGGGCCTGCATGACGCAAGCTTGCCTGGCCTAACCAGCACAGACCCTGATAAACTTTTCAGGAGAGGTGAGCCAATATTTGGCTCGTTACAGCAATATAGCAATCCAATATGTTTTTTTTTCATAATTTTTCTTAACTATTTTCTATACCATCATGCCAAGGAACTTTACAATTGTCCAAGAGCTAAATAGCAATAAACTATTCTATCAAAACTAGACGTACATTTAAGTCAAGTATGACTTGTTAATTAAATTGTGTACTAGTAGCTGTGAACTTTATTCTATTCGTCGATTACATTTACAGTCATGTCTCTGGAATTAAACTGTAGCCTCGACGGGAAGGAGGATGCCGATCGTGCACCAACACGGTCAGTACTCGCCTCTGGCTGACAAGGACGGGCAGCTGGCCCACATGGAGATCATCTCCATGGACCAGCGTCACGTGGTGAACATCCACCGCCGCGTGTCTGAGACCTCCGGCGGCTGGGTGAAGCAGAAGCACGATGTGTCGTCCCGGGTCCAGCAGCAGCTCCAGTCCAGCAATGCGTCGGACTCGAACCCCGACTTCTCGGCTGCGCCACCGACAGCCTCCGAAGGGTCAAATACCATGAATGCGTCGTCCGGGAGCGAGATGAAAACAGGCAACTACGTGATGGCCATACGCCTCGGCACACCGTCCGAGCGTTATACGGTGGCGTTGGACACCGGTAGCAACGTGGCGTGGGTGCAGTGCAAACCGTGCACGAAATCCTGCCACGGGCAGGCGGAGCCGCTCTTCAGCCCGGCCAACTCCACCACCTTCGCCTACATCCCGTGCATGTCGGCCAACTGCTCCTCCGTCAGTGCCAACTGCTCGCGCGACGGCCCCTGCGCCTACGACATACATTACAATGACAATTCCTATACCCAAGGCAACTACTCTCGAGACACCCTCATCGTGGGCCACGACACCATCCCGGTATGTCATATACGCATATAGGGTGTGTTTAGAGACCCAACTTTTCTCCAAAATTCCCATCACATCGAACCATTAAATATACCAAAAAGACATTTTCGGAGAATGAAATGTAGATAACAAAAAAAACTAATCGAACATTTTAGATGTACATTACGAGGCGATTCTTTTGAGCCTAGTTACTCCATAATAGAATAATATTTAACACAAACAAACGAAACGTACTACAGTACTTTTCAGTTTGGAACCGTGTTTTTTCATGGTTCTAAATACACCCATAGATGTCACTGCTGACTATGCATGCACCTCGCAGGACTTCCGGTTTGGGTGCAGCAGTATGAATACAAGGGGAGCGTTTGGGACTACGGCAGGGGTGATGGGTCTCGGCCGTGGCAGCAACTCGCTGACGATGCAGGCGTACGACAAGTACAAAGGCGTGTTCGCTTACTGCCTCCCGGCAGATGCAACCGGGACGGGATTCCTGCACTTGGGGCCGGGCGCCGCGCCAGCGCCCGGGAAAGCGAGCCTGACGCCGATGCTGACAAAAATTGGGCCCAAGTTCTACTACGTGGCCCTGAAGGGCATCATGGTCGGCGGGCATCCGTTGCCCATCCAGGGCTCCGTCTTCTCCGCCAGCCACACAATCATTGACACTGGCACGGTGATCACGCGACTCCCTCTCTCGGCGTACAGGCAGCTGCGGTCGGCCTTCGCGGCGTACATGGGGGTTCTCGGGTACATCCAGACCCCCCGCTACTCGGTCTTCGACACCTGCTTCAACCTCACGGGCCTGGAGGGGATCATTCAGGTGCCCACGGTGTCGCTGGTTTTCCGGGGCGGCGTCACCCTGGACGTCGACAGCTCGGGGATCCTGTACGCAGTGAACGTGTCGCACGCGTGCTTGGCGTTCATGGCCAACCACAAGGTCAACCACCACTCTATCATCGGGAGCACGCAGCAGAAGACGTACAGCGTCTGGTACGACGTTGGCAGCAAGCTTGTCGGATTCACCCCCGGAGCCTGCTGATCAGTTGCCTCTCGCTGCTCTCGATATAGTGGAAGCAGGCGTACGTCCTCGCGCCCTGGCAGCATCAACAAATACGTCTGCCTCTTATAATAAATATAATAATGCTTCGGTTGTTAACGTCTTGGGCTGAATACGTCCATGACTTGTACATAAAGTTGTAACTCATATCGTATTTTGTAATTGTGCCACATTGTCTAAAAGCCTTGTAGTGGGCTATTCGTTTCTCATATGTAACACGAAGCCGAGAGCCCTGGAAAGGTCATCTTATTGTGTCATCAGCCCTTACCTGATCAAGCCCACCAAGGCCCAACAAGAAAGGAAGGGCAAGAGAGCCCGGTCCAGAAGCTCCCACATTCGTGGCCCATAACGGGTCAGTGCCAGCTGCAAGGCATCCGAGGAGTAGTTAAGTCAGGGGAGAAGCGTGAGTTGTAATCTATCTATCATCTAAACTTGTAACCTGAACGCCGAGTGAGCGTGTGTTCTCGCCGGACCTCGTCGGTTCCTGGCTAATCGAAGTGATAGCGTGTGTTGAGTGTGGAATTCAATCTGGAATCCGTGTGGGTTGCTAACATACCTAGTATCAGCTCATGAGATCCAGCGCCGCTGCTACCGGAGCTAGATTCATCTTTGTCTTCCTCCCACCAGCACTTCACCCGGCTGCAGCACACGAAGGGAGCCATGGATCCGGTCTGCGCCAAGGGGTTCGACGACATGTGCAAGGGCCGCGGAGCTGGATGCCAAGTGTGCCAATGATCGGGCGCGAGGCCGAGGAGCGCTTGGTGGCCAACTACTCGGGCGCTGGGGTACCATGGAGCAGCGCGCCAACAAGGTGGACGCGGATCTGCAGGAGCGCGTCATCGCCCGCCAAGCGCCTCACTACAGGAATCTCGCTTTGCGAAAGTGTCAACCTCTTTGCCGAGTGTTTTTTCGGGCACTCGGCAAAAAGCCTCTTTGCCGAGTGCCAAATAAAAAACACGGCAAAGAAAAAACACTTCGGCAAAGATCTTCTTTGCCGAGTGTCAAATAAAAAACAAAAGAATTCTTTGCCGAGTGCCAAAAGGCACTCGGCAAGTTGCCGAGTGCCTTTTTTTGGCACTCGCAAAAGCATGTTTTCAAATCAGTTTTTGAAGCCCTAAACGAGCTTAAATAAAAAAGTTTTCAATTACAAAGTTTCATAACTTCTCAAGCTCTACAAAATTTATTTTGGTCATTTCTTCATTTGACAAAGCATCAATAACGTTGTTCACAAAACTTACATCTCTTTCATATCCTCTTATAGTTTCCTAGAACTATGAGAGAGATTAATAAGATTTACAAACAATGTTACTAACATTTTGTCAAATGAATAAATAACCAAAGTAAACTTTGTAAGTCTCCAAAAGATATGAATCTTTATAGTACAAAACTTTTTGATTTCAATTCATCTTATCATGCAAAACTAGGTCTAAAGCGCTCTCAAATTTAAAATTCAAATTTTTCAAATGACCTCGGATGGAAAAACTTTCTAAATGAAAAAGTGTAGATCTCAAAAAGTTATGAAACTTTGTAGTTGACAACTTTATTATTTAAGCTCGTTTGGGGCCTCAAAAACTGGGTTTGAAAACCTGTTTTTCAGTGTTTTTTTACACTCGGCAAAAAGGCTCTTTTTGCCGAGTGTCTTTTTAGGCACTCGGCAAATCCTCGTTTTCAAACCAAGTTTTTCGGGCCCTAAACGAGCTTAAATAAAAAAGTTGTCAGTACAAAGTTTCATAATTTTTTGAGATCTACACTTTTCATTTAGGAAGTTTTTCCATCGGCGTCGTTTGAAAAATTCAAATTTTAATCAAATTTTGATTGAAATTCGAATTTTTCAAACGACCTCGAATGTAAAAACTTCCTAAATAAAAATTGTAGATCTTAAAAAGTTATGAAACTTTATAGTTGACAACTTTTTTGATTTAAAATCGTTTAGGACATCAAACAAGCAATTTACTCTCAAAGTTTCATAAAGTGTCGAAAAAACTTGGAAAAAAAACCATGGCTGAGAGCCGAGTGGTAGCCTGGTCGGTGGCGGCCTCTCCAAAAAAAAATTTTTTTGCTATTTTTTGGTTATTTTTGACTTTTATCTTTGCCGAGTGTTTTTGGCACTTTCGGCAAAGCCTTTGCCGCGTGCCGATACGGCACTCGGCAAAAGAATGCTTTGCCGACGATTTCTTTGCCGAGTGCGGCGCACTCGGCAAAGCCGCTGCCAGTGCAAAGGGGGCTTTGCAGTGCGAGCACTTTCGGCAAAGCGCGCTATTCCGTAGTGCCTCGACAAGGCGGAGGAGGACCTCTGCGAGCATGATGAGGGCCTACTCGGGGCGATTCACCTGTTTGGAACACACCGTTGCCACCCGGTACTCTGCTACCACCGTCACCGACAATTGGGCGCCTACCTCGTGGACCGCATCTCCGATCTCGGCGTCGTGTAGTAGATCTCGAGCTCGTCCGTAGCGGCCGAGGCGGCGGCGAGAGAGGCGAGCATGTGGTCGTTTTGGAGGAGGCTGTCGGCGGAATCGGTCGTGGGCGCCCACGAGACGACGCCTACATCAATGACATCCGCCTCGGCGTCCGCCCGCGCGCCCTCAAGCGCCCGTCCGCAACCTGGCCTCTGTCCCGTTCGCGCGAGGTCCGATTCGAGTTGGTCGTATGGGACCAGCGTCGCCGTGAATCCACGGAAGACGGGCTATGGATCGGTTCACGACCATAGTCCCGACCCCGCCAATGGTACGCATCATCCTCCCGATCCCTTGTGATTCGCGTTTTGCATCTCGAGTCCAGCAATTCAACACCTCATATCCCCCACCAAAACCAAATCCCACCTATACCCATCCCGGTCCAGATGCTAACTACCTCAATCAATCCACTGGCCACATCCCTAAAATTCATTTTCCCCAATTTGATGGCTCCGATCCTCAGTACTGGATGTCCTGCGCCCCAAAGCTATTTCGATATGTACCATCACTATGTAAAAAAGGCTCATAATTGCCAGTGTGCCCAAAGACGTCGCTAATAACGGCGTGCGTGTTGTGATACTCTCGACGTGTGTGGTCCGAGCGAAGCGGCGTCAGTAATAGGAGGGAAATACAGACGCGTATTTTCGACACGTCAGCTTTTTTCTGTTCAGACGCGTTTCCTTTCTCCGGCACAAAAGCGGCTATGATGACGCCTTTTTAAACCAAGTGTCCGCAAAATTCGATGTATCTCGGACACGCATTTGATCCTGAGCGTATTTTTTAAGGCCGATCGTGCGTGGATGCGGGTCCTAATTTAGGCGGCGCGTGTTAGTATAGAGACACCTTTTCGGTACCACCCGTCTGTACCGTTACGAGTATTACAGACACGTGTGGATTCACAGACGCTTGGAATGTATAAGGGTCTATAACAGTCACGTACATTAAAGTCGCGCGTTTAGCTTCAGACGAGTTGTATCAGCAGTTGTCTCTACTTAGCCGAACTGTTGCCGACGCGCGGCCATTTACAGACGTGTGTAGTCGACAGACGTCTATACTGTTTGAAACTATTGTAGACATGGGTCTCTTTGCCGGGACCCGCTTTGCTAAGTGTCCTTTGACGAGTGTACACTCGCTAAAAGTCTTTGGTGAGTGTTTTTGGACCTTTGGTGAGTGTTTTCGGCACTCACCGAAGAAGGGGAATCCGGTTCTGTACAGCGCCCTAAAAGCCTACAGCTGCTACGTGGTGTACCAGATCGGGAGTGACCTGGGCATCACGCTTCCACCTTCACCAGCAGAGTCACCGGAGACCTCACCATCGCCTCCACCACCGGTGACGATGACGCCGCCTCCACACCAACAAGGTTTGCAACTTACTGTATTAACATAAAATATCGATATATATCTGCAAATATATTTTCAGTACTTGTCGCACGCAAATATACAAAACCTAATAATTCTGGAACATGTGGCGTCTGCATGCTCTTGTTTATTAATGCAAAAGCTACGTCGCCTCCTTCTCACGGCGTTCAGGACTGTGCTCGCTTGCACCATATATACGGTACATGGACCCAGAGTGCGTAGTCATGGGCAATACCTCCATTCAGTCCGATGTTTACAGCTTTGGTGTCGTCGTCCTCGAGATCGCTTGCGGCCGGCCGCCAACAATCGCCGATGCTAAAGCAGGCACGACTGTCCACCTGGTGAGCTGGGTGTGGGAATTCTACAGTCATGGAAGGATCCTCGATGCAGCCCATGCACGTCTCAACGGCGAATTCGATGCCGCCGAGATGGAGCGTGTGATGGTCACGGCATTCTAGTGCGTCCACCCAGACCGCAGCTGGAGACCGCCCATCCGGGAGGCTATGAAGGTGCTCCGGCTGGACGCACAGTTGACATATCTCCCTGCAAAAATGCCTGTGGCGACATTCGAACCACCACGGGTCCTTCCATGATGTGTGTGACTAAGTCACAAACATATATACACCAACCGTCAAGTGTCATTTATTTCTGGTACACCGCACTTCATGTTCTGTATATATTTTTTGATGTTGCATGTTTTGTATATATGTACTCCCTCTGTTCCGGTAATATTTATACATCTGGCTATGGGCACGAAAACCAAGATGCAAGTGAAATTACGTTTTACCCCTAAGAAAGTGCAGTGCAGACTGTGCAGTACGGGTGCAGATGGTGAGCGAGAAAGCAAATGAGTGGTCTGAAGGCTTCCACGTAGCTCAACAATATTTTGTTGCTCCCAACGTAGTCACCTGCAACTACTGAGTTGCGGCAGCTGCAGGTTGTCCCCTACAGTGATCTTATATTATGGAAAAAAATTTGAATGTCAGGTGTACAAATATTACCGGGACGGAGGGAGTAGATTCTTGATAAAATGTCATCTTCTATATATGGGGATTGTTATCACTCCTAGAAATGGATTGTTTGGTGTCTTGTATATATGGGACTAATTTATAACGTCATAGTTGTCCATATATAGATTCGTCTTCATATCGTAAAACATATTTTCTGAGGTACACATAAAATTTGTATATAGTTTTCCGTGGAAAGACACGTGCAATATAAGCCGCATGCGTGGCTGCTGGTGGCAACGAGGGCGTATCTCCTCGGTGGTATGTTCCAAAGCAGGGCGTTGGCAAGGATTTGTATATGGCTCCCTTGGCGGTCAGAGTGTGGCTTTATATGGGCGTATGCCGGATGAGCTGTGCGCGGCAGGTCTCTCTACGTCGGTTGGTCGCCGAATATATGTGGAGCATTCAAATCTACTTTAGATAAGGTTCAACAAAAGTTCAAGTTTATAAAACAGTATTTTAAAGGATGGGGTTTTAATCTTCAAGGTGAATGGAGAATGAAGAAAAAAAAATCTGCAGAAATTAGTTAGTTTAGAAAAGATGAGGAAGACATTGGCTTAACAGATACCCAAATTGATAGAAAAGGGGAAAAAAGCCCTAGGGGAGGGGAGCCGCCACAGCCATCGCCGCCGCCTCTCCTCTCGTTTCCACCGCCGTTGGCCCCCCCTCCCTCCTCCGGCTAGCCGAAGGTCGGATGGAGTGGGGATCTATCGTTTTTAATAAGTTTTCTCTCAGATTGAGTCTAGGTTTAGGATTTCTCCATGTCAAGTTTCTTGGTGTTGGGAATCTATCTCCTCCTGCTCCTCCCCGGCGACGACGAAGAGACAGGTTGGACATGTGTTCTCCATGACGGAGATTTGTGTTTCCGGGCAGCGACATTGAGGCGGAAATGATGTCGTTGCCATGGAATAATTTTCTCCGGTCTCTTCTTCGTTTTGCCGTGGTTAGATCTGGCCACGATGGAGGACTAGGGAGAATAGTTTTCAGATCAGTCTTCTTTATTCTTCGGTGGTAGAAAGAAGAAGAAGGAAGACATCAGAAAGAAGAAGTTCCTCAATTCCACCTACAGGAATGTTGGCCGTCCGTTGGGCATCCGTTCTCAGGCTGTTCACCGAGCGTGTCCTTAGACTGTTTGTCGAGAGTTTGCCCATGCGGTCATCTATATGATTTGTCATATAGGTTTGGAGTTGAGATTTGTTGTCATTCAAAGTGTGAGTACAATTTAGACAAGGATCTGGATGTACTTAATGTATTCTAAAGTGCATGTAACCGATCAATGTACTCAGCTATAATCTAATATATACTTCTTCTTTGTCCACAAAAAAAAAATTGATAGAAAGGGTGAAAGGGTCTCTAGCCTAGTGGTTAGAGCACATGAGTAGCACCTAGCAGACCTGTGTTCGACTCCCCGTGGGAGCGAAATTAAACAAGTCTGCATTATTAAATAAATTAAAAAAAATAGGCTAGGGTTTTCCTTGCTGACTTCGGTCAATAAAAAAAATTGATAGAAAGGTATGGCTCTTAAACGAAAACTTTATAAGTTTAGAAAAATGAAGAAATTTATTGGCATGAGAGAAGTCATGAGAATTGGCTTCTTAAAGGAGATGCAAATACTGCCTTTTTCACAAATGTTTTTTTTTTGTGCTAGTGGGAACAACAAATTTTGTTTGTCGAGCAAGGATTTTTCTCTATATATCCAATAAGCTGACATCGACGATTTCAGTAGGTAGTGGTTGGCTACACCATATTGGATACGCTCGTACACTGATCAGGAGGTTCAAACTGAGCTATATATAGCTAGCTCTTGAGAGTGTGTCTCCTTCAAAACACAAGAAGCTTTTCAGAGTGGCAGTAGATCGAGCATATCGGGAAGTTATTAGCGGGTACAATATAATGGAATTCCATAACATGTCGAACGTTTTCATGGAGCTCCCGCCGGCGCAGCAGGGGAGGGTTCTCTCGGTGTTGAGCATTGACGGCGGCGGCATGCGTGGAATCATCCCGGCAACCATTCTAGAACGCCTGGAAGCAGAGCTCCAAGTAATTTTTCTGTTAATGTCTCAGTTCCTGTCCATATCTCATGCTCATACTTCATTTTTCTGGTTACAGCAGCGAGACGGGCCAGACGCTAGGATTGCTGACTACTTCGACCTGATCGCCGGGACCAGCACCGGCGGGCTGCTCGCCGCGATGCTTACAGCGCCCGGCAAGGATAAGAGGCCACTGTTCGCAGCTAAGGACCTGAATCAGTTCTACCTTGAAAACGGCCCGAAAATCTTCCCAGAGAAAAGGTAGTTTCAGACCGGTTCAGTTAATTTGTTTTTGAGTTTTTGGTGGTGTTGCATCTTAAACAGCTTCAACAAGTTGACATCTCTTAAAAAAAAAAAAAAAAAAGTTAACATCTCGTGATGGTTGCTCTGCAATCTTCAGCTGGTATGACATTTTTGGAACCTGGAGGTGCCCCCAGTACAACGGCAAGTTCCTGCACGACAAGATCAGGAGCTTGATGCAGGACACCAAGGTGGCCGACACGCTCAGCAACGTTGTGCTGCCGGCGTTCGACGTGAAGCGCATGGAGCCCGTCGTCTTCAACACGCTGGGAGGCCGGGGAGCCGCACAAGAACGCGCGCCTCGCCGACGTCTGCATCGCCACGTCGGCGGCGCCGACCTACCTGCCGGCATACAGCTTCAAGACAAACGACGCCGACGGGAAGACCCACGAGTTCGAGCTCATCGACGGCGGCATCGCAGCCAACAACCCCACCATGGTGGCCATGTCGCTACTAACCAAGGAGATCCTCCGCATCCGCAGCCAGCTGAAGAAGAAAGACATCAACATCCTCCCTGGCGAGCTCGGGTCCGACGACGCCGTCGAGGACACCATGGCCGCGGTGACGGAAATGGAGATGGCGCGCATGAGGAAGGTGGAGGAGGTCAAAAGGACCCCGAGGCGGCGGCGAGCGTGTACCGGAACATCCTCGTGCTCTCCGTCGGCACCGGGATGGCCAAGGAGGAGCACAAGTACACCGCGGCGGACTGCAACAGCTGGACCATGCTCGGCTGGCTCAGCAAAAAAACAAGAACCATCCGCTGATCGACTTCTTGTCCCAGGCGAGCGCCGACATCGTCGACATGGACGCGCAGATGCTGTTCGGGGTGCTCGGCTGCGAGAAGAACTACCTGCGCATCCAGAACGAGATGCTGACAGGAAAGACCTTGCTGATGGACTGCACGACCAAAAGCAACATGGAGTCGCTGATAGAGATCGGGAAAAAGGTGCTCAAGGAGCCGGTGGCGAGGGTGAAAATCGACACGGGGGGAGTACGAGCCCGTCGCCGGCAGGGCAACCAACGAGGAGGCGCTCGTGGAGTTGGCAGGGAGACTCTGCGAGGAACGCAGGCTTCGCAAGACAGCCAGCAGCAAGTGAAACACGTCTCACATCGGTCTAGCTATCAAGTCTCTATATAGTATCTGCCAAAGACTCTAGGGAGAGGCAAAATAAAACATGGACCAGTAATAAACCTTCATATCCTACATAGGTGGATGCTACCAACCTGTGATAAGTGTTTAGTCAGACTTTTAAACTTGGACCAATTTATAGAAAGAAATAACCAAATTTATATTTGCTCCATCCCAAATTGTCAATCATTTGTCTATTTTGACACTAAGTTTGACCACTCGTCTTATTCAAAAAATTATGCAAAATATCACTTCTTTTTTCGTGGCTTACTTTTTAGTAAATATAATTAAAAAGAACATAAATTTGACTTTGTTTGCACAAATGTTTTGAATAAGACAGTGGTCAAATTAGGGTTTAAAAAGTCAAATGAGAAGGAGAGAGAAGGCAAATGTTTCATCCCCAGATGAAACTTATCAGAGTTGTTTCCAAGACGTCGGAAACCACATTAAATCTCTACTTAGGATGTTTCATGGGATGGCGATAAATAGCGGTCCTGCGATGAGAAAAATAGTAGAGGGGAAGGGAAGGAAAATGGAGAGATATACAGCCATAAAGCTTTTTAATTTCGGTAATGCAAAGATTTTGGCCACCACCGAAATTACGAAATTCACGAAATTCGGACCGAAATTTTGCTGATTTGTTTTACAAATTAACACATGAATTATGTTTTTTCTGAAAAAGTTTAGATCTGAACAAATATTATTATGATTTATGACTACACAACTATTGAATAGAAGAATATAAAATATAAACAATAGAAATATATAAGCTTAAAATTATATAGCACATGTATTAGTGTATTACAAAATTTTGGAGTTTTCTTTCGGCCACCACCGAAATTTCAATTTCTCAAATTTTGACGGAAATTCGCCACATATTGAACCATGTACACCCGTGGGACCCATAGAAGGCTATAAATAACCCTATGAAAGTATCCGGTGAATCCATGCATTTAGAGAGAGACCCAATTAATGTTAAGTTTCATTTCTTCACAACTAGGAGCTGAAATCATGCATTGAGATTGACATATATGACAAAGTAGGCTTTAGTTCCACAGTATCCTGGACCAGGGGTGTAACACCCATGTTTTTGCATCATTTTAAAAATCATTCAAAATTTGAACTTTTTGAATTAAACTAAAACTTGAGTTACTTTCCAAAAAAACCAAACCCTGTTTTCAAAAAACCTTGCATTGAAACCTCACCATATAGAATGTAGGATCCCCTTGCTTGATTGCTTGTCGAACTTATGGTGGCAACAATATAAAGCATAACCTAAATATATGGAAGTCATGCATGAGCATAGTTTACATTTTCTCTGGGAATAATAACAAACCCATATCATGTATACTCATATTTATATGAGTACAAGTACATCATTATTCTCAAGCTATGGGAATATAGTTCCATGCCTGTACCATTTACATAAATATACATGAGATAATGGAAAGGAAGGAAAGAGAGAAAGAGGGAAATAAGAGACGTGTGCTAATGTACAAGCAAGTATATGTATTTGTACTCATCCCTAAGACTATGAGAATACAAATGCTTGCATAAATACATACAACATAATATATATGAGCACACATGAAATAAGAAAAGAAAAGAGGAAAGAAAGAGAAAAGAGAAAGAAAAGAGAAGCAGCAGCCGCCCAAGGCCCAACAGGCCACCCGCCCGCTCACCTCTTCTCTTCTCTCCTCCTCTCTCTTGCTCTCGCTGACACGCGGGGGCCACCCCGTCAGCTCCTTCTTCTCCACCACGGCATCGCCCCGACGCGGCCGCCGGCCCCCTGCTGCCCCCTCGCCGTACCGCCCCGGATGTCGAGGACCGAGCGGGGAAGGGTAGACGCCCCACCCACCCAGCGAGCGGACCAGCTCGCCCCCCTCTCGCCTTGAATGCTCACGGTCGCGGCGGCGACCTGCCTAACGGTGTCGACCGCGCAGCGTGGCGAGGTAGGGAACGGGCAGCGCCCGAAGGCGACGAGGGACCTAGGCACAGCATCTCCATGGACCAGCTGCGAGCCGTCCCGTCGGCGCCGCGCTCCCCCAGCCCCAGCGTGCGTCAACCACGAACAGCGGAGCGCGACCTAACAAGCTGGCGCCGGCTGCCGGTTTCTGGCGGGGCGAGCCCGCGCTCGCCCGGGCGAGCAGCGATGCGACATGGCGACCGCCCGAGCCGCGGCGAGCCCGCGGCGCGCCGCTCTCCCCTGCGGAAAATATCGGAGGCGAGGAAAGATCTCGCCGGGGATGCCCGCCGCGGCGAGGCTATAAATAGCCCCGCCCGGCTGCGCCTCAACCCGCACCAGAGCACCGAGCTCCTCCCGAGGCTAGAACGCCCGGTGCTCACATCCTCCCCCTCCTTCGCAGTCCGTCTCCGCAGGGATCGGATTTTCCCCAACGGGGAGTCGCGCCGCTCCGCGCGAGGTCCAGCGTCGCCGCCAAAGCAAAGGGTCGCCGCCGGTCTCAATTAGCTGCCCTGGTACACTTCCCCCGAGTCCCCTTTTTCGTTCCGTGTTCTTAATTTCGCTTTCGTGCACAGCTGCGCCCTCGCCACGCAGCGCGCCGCCGCCCAGCGCCGCCCGAGCCGCCGCCGCTGTGGGGCTACCTCTCCGCCCGCCCAGGAGGACCACCGGCGCGGTCGGGTGAAGATGGGAAGATTTGTTCCCACAACCTCTTGTCAAACAATTACCAAGGGAGGTATCGGACCATAATCCTTTGATTATTACATCAGGGACATGTGATAAATTGACCCATATTCAGTTCAGATTTGATCTAAATTGGTCCAAAAATCCAGAGTTTTTTTATCAAAGTGGAAGAAATTTGGAGAAAGAAATGTAGAGCCAAATCAACAAAAGATCAAGTTTGTATAACAGTACTTTAGGATGGGGTTTTAATCTCCAAGGTGAATGGAGAAAGAAAAGAAAAGAAAATCTGGAGAAATTAGTTAGTTTAGGAAAACTTTTAAAGTTCAGAAAATTTAGAAATTTATTGGCATGAGTGAGAGAAGTCATGAGAATGGGCTTCTTAAAGGAGATGCAAATACTGTCTTTTTTCACAAATGTGCGAGTGGGAACAACAAATTTTGTTTGTCAAGTAAGGAATTTTCTGTATATATCCAATAGGCTGACATCGACGATTTCAGCAGGTAGTGGTTGGCTACACCATATTGGATACGCTCGTATACTGATCAGGAGGTTCAAACTGAGCTATATATTGCTAGCTCTTGAGAGTTGGCTCCCTCAAAACACAAGAAGCTTTTCAGAGAGGCAGTAGAGCATATCGGGGAGCTGGTCGGAGTTCCAAGAACCACTGGGGAGCTAGCCTAGGGTTATTAGCGGGTAGAATAGGTTGGAATTCCATAACATGTCGAACGTTTACATGGAGCTCCCGCCGGCGCAGCAGAGGAGGGGTTCTCTCGGCGTTGAGCATTGACGGCGGCGGAGGCCGCGAAAAATCATCCCGGCAACCATTCTAGCACGGCTGGAGGCCGAGCTGCAAGTAGTTTTTCTGTTAATGTCTCAGTTCTTGTCCATCTCATGCTCATACAGATACGGCATGTGTCGATTACAAGTATGTATCGATATGTGGTTGCAGAAGCGAGACGGGCCAGACGCTAGGATCGCCGACTACTTTGACCTGATCGCCGGGACCAGCACCGGCGGGCTGCTCGCCGCAATGCTGACGGCGCCCGGCAAGGATAAGAGGCCACTGTTCGCAGCTAAGGACCTCAACCAGTTCTACCTTGAAAACGGCCCGAAAATCTTCCCAGAGAAAAGGTAGTTTCAGACCGGTTCAGTTAATTAGTTTTTGAGTTTGGTGGCGTTGCTTCTTGCACAGCTTCAACAAGTTGACATCTCTCTTCCAAAAAAAAAAAAACAAGTTGACATCTCGTGATGCTTGCTCTGCAATCTTCAGCTGGTATGACATTTTTGGAACCTGGAGGTGCCCCCAGTACAACGGCAAGTTCCTGCACGACAAGATCAGGAACCTGATGCAGGACACCAAGGTGGCCGACACGATCAGCAATGTCGTGCTGCCGGCGTTCGACGTGAAGCGAATGGAGCCCGTCGTCTTCAACACGCTGGAGGCCGACAGGGAGCTGCACAAGAACGCGCGCCTCGCCGACGTCTGCATCGCGACTGCGGCGGCGCCGACCTACCTGCCGGCGTACAGCTTCAAGACAAAGGACGCCGACGGGAAGACCCACGAGTTCGAGCTCATCGACGGCGGCATCGCCGCCAACAACCCCGCCATGGTGGCCATGTCGCTGCTAACCAAAGAGATCCTCCGCATCCGCAGCCAGTTGAAGAACAAAGGCATCAGCATCCTCCCTGGCGAGCTCGGGTCTGACGACGCCGTCGAGGACACCATGGCCGCGGTGACCGAAATGGAGACGGCGCGCATGAGGAAGGTGAAGGAGGTCAGGACCCGGAGGCGGCCGCGAGCGTGTACCGGAACATCCTCGTGCTCTCCGTCGGCACCGGGATGGCCAAGCAGGAGCACAAGTACACCGCGGCGGACTGCAACAGCTGGACCATGATCGGCTGGCTCACCAAGAACAAGAACCACCCGCTGATCGACTTCTTCTCCCAGGCGAGCGCCGACATCGTCGACATGGACGCGCAGATGCTGTTTGGGGTGCTCGGCTGCGAGAAGAACTACCTTTGCATCCAGAGCGAGACGCTGACGGGAGATACGTTGAAGATGGACTGCACGACCAAAAGCAACGTGGAGTCGCTGATAGAGATCGGGAAAAAGGTGCTCAAGGAGCCGGTGGCGAGGGTGAACATCGACACGGGGGTGTACGAGCCCGTCGCCGGCGGGGCAACCAACGAGGAGGCGCTCGTGGAGTTGGCCGGGAAACTCTGCGAGGAACGCAGGCTTCGGAAGACAGGCAGCAGCAAGTGAAACACGTCTCACATCGCGGGTTTCTCAGTGACCACCGATAGAAATACTGTACCGGCCAAAAATTTTCGCGTGAATTCATTTGCCTCCCGCAAAATCGCCCCAAAGGGCCCAAAATTAACATCCCGTCGGCCCACCAATCCACCATACAAAAACCATTTAGAAAACCTAAACTCCCGGCCAAAAATCCCTTCGTATCCCAGGCGGCGGCGGCTCTGGCGTCTGGCGTCTGGCTCCCGGGCGCGAGCACGACCACCACGCCGACGCCCTGCAGCCCCACTCCACGCCGTCGAGGAAGGTTTCTTGGGCCGTGATCTCCCCTCCACGCCGTCGAGATTGCTGGAGCCGGGATCTCCCTCCACCGTGCTCCACGCCGACGCCCTGCAGGTGCTCGCCGCCGGCTGCCGGTCAGTTTTCTGGGCACTCTCTTCTTGCCTTCTTTAGTAGTAATCAAGTGCCTCTAGTCCGACTGAAGTTTTGGTTATCTTTCATCTCCTGAAGTTGTGTTCTAGACATGTCTTTCACTTGCTTTGCTTGCACATCACAGCAGTCCTGGTCACCAGTTTCTGAATGTCCCTGTCAGTGAACGTAGGCAGGCATGCAGCAAGTCAGTGGAAACGATATGAATCGTGTGAATTTCCTGTAACAAGTTTTACATTCTCTGATATGAAGCATTATTTGATATATGAATGTGGAGGATGCAGGAAACCACCGAGAATCGAAGCACTTGCTTCTGCTTGTGCTCTTGCGATCTGTTGAGATATTTCTTCATTTTTTCATGTATTTGTGGTGTATAATCAACCATAGATAATTTTTAGTGAAATCATGTCAAATTTTTTAAAAAAATTTGAATTCAATTTGAATTTGACCCGAAATTTCGGGAATTTCCCATTTCTCAGTGGGTTCCGAAATTGAAAACCTTGGCGACGGGTCTATTTATCAAGTCTCTATATAGTATCTGCCTAAGACTCTAGGCAGAGGCAAAAATAAAACATGGACCAGTAATACACCTGAACATCCTATATAGTAGGTGGATGCTACAAACTGAGATAAATAAACAAAGGTATGCAAATAATTTAATTTCTTGAGTTGTCTTTAATCAGACTTTTAGACTTAGACCAAATTTATAGAAAAATCATTAAATTTATATAGAACAGTGTCACCAATTTTTGAGTTGTCTAGTCCCTCGCAAGAATGACCTCGCTAAAGGGCCAAGCTCCCCTGGATGGGTCACTGTGTGGCAGTCGTGGAGAGCTTTTCGACTAGACAAGCACTTGGTCGCCAAAAAATGCACATCCACAACTTCAATCTGGCTAGACATCAAACTCCCACTGATGATAGCGTCATATATGCCCTTGAAGGCTGGAGATACTTGTGCCACCGGCGGTGCGATGCCCAACCTCATGTTGAACACTTGGAATGATGAACACTAAGTTATGGTGCTGCTAGAACTGGCAGCGTTTTCTGCTATCTTTCACACGTATAAATATAGGAATTACAAAGCAATACGATCAACTGTTTGCCGCTCTCGCGTGGTGGCGCGTCCATCCCCATGCCCACGATATCGCTCATGGCTGAGCACTCAAGCTCGTGGCGAGCTATTCTCGGCCACTTCTCCCTACAGCGCCGCGGCGACCACACACTGGTGCTCATGCGCATGAAAGGAAAAAGGAAAACATGCACTAGCTAAATATAGCACAAGGCTTAATCGAACATTTATAAAAGAAGAAATGGATAGGATTTCAGCTGGGATGCTTCCTTGGAGAACATTATGTGACAAGTTCAGGATCACTAAATTCTTGCAACCTTTAATGTCCGGAGGTATCGATTATCGAAAACCACTCAAGTTGTTGTCGTGGAGATAAAACTTAGTTAAGCTTTCAAGATTTCCAATTGATTCTGGGATTCTACCAGAAAGTATATTGTTTGCCAAGCTTAAGACAAACAACATACTTAGGTTTCCAATTGTGTCAGGAATGCTTCCAGAGAATCTGTTTCCTTCCAGCTGAAGAACAATGAGATTTACAAGGTTTCCTATCTCAGAAGGTATGCTTCCACTAAAATTATTATCTGTTAGATACAATAGTTGTAAGTAGATGAAAGATTCCCAATGGAATTTGGTACTGACCCTTGAAGATTGTTATTGTCTAAATATATCTTCTTCAGCATGTTAGAGCTTGTTGTTGTAGACAAGGAACTCCAATCTACTCTTTCGAGATTGTTTGCACCAAGGTCTAGATGGGTCAAGCTGGGCAATGACCAATACGAAGGAACAACTCCAGTGAATGCATTATCACAGAGTAACAAAGCTTGGAGGTTGGAGGCATGAACTAGAGATCCTGGGAGTGGGCCACCAAATTGGTTATCTTCCATGACCAGTGTTTGGATGTTTGGAAGAGTGTTGCCAATGTCACCTGGAATTGTTCCAATAAGTTTGTTTACACCAAGACCGAGATAAGTGAGTGTCGTGCTATTGAAAATCTTACGTGGAACCCGGCCTGCCAAGTTGTTATAAGACAAGTCTAGTACCTCCAGTACGGGAGTTCTAGCTAAATGTTCAGGGATCGTCCGTCTCGGCAACACAGCGCCGCCGCTGGTCGGGAAAGGGCGGCTGCACCACCGGTCGGGGAAGGGACGGGCTGCGCGCGCCAGGTGGTAGGGACGGGCTGGGCTCGTGCGGCGGAGAGCTAGGGTCGTGCGGCTGGGGCAGCGGTGATCTGGATTTGTGCGACGGCAATAGAAGAAAAAAGAAACCGGTGAGAAAATATTAAACCGGTGTGGGTGCCAGAAAAAAAAAAACGGGCCGATGAGCCAAGGCCTTCCGATGGGGTTGGCTCTGCGTTAGACCAGGTGTACCAGACGCGTCGGTTTGTCTGGGTGCATTCCAGGTGTAGTATATACATACAGGTGTAGAATGCACCCAGGTGTAGTATATACATACAGTATATATATGTATATATATATATATATGAGAATAAAGTAGATTTTTTCTACTCCCCTGGGAGTAGGTACTCCCTCCTCCTAGTCACGCATACGTACGCCCGTTCAACCTCCCGCCGTAGTCTCAGGCTGCTTAGCGGGTTGAAAAAAGCTGACCCAGCCCGTTAATCCTTTGTATATATATTAGAAAATTTGAACGACTTTTAGGGCGTCCGGCCTCAAGCGAAACACATTCGGCGGTGGTGGCAGCGGCTTCTATCTCGTCTTGGAGGATCACGGCGAGAGACCGACCTACAACCGTATCATCCCTGGTGACAAGGTACTGATTTAATGTGGCAAAATCAATGTCTCGTTTTCTCTAGTAGTATATTGATTCTTTCTAGATTTTAGCATCAGGCGATTCCTCCCGTGGTCTATCCGGATAAGATCAGGGAGCGGCGAGATGATCTCTCCCGATAAGATCAAGGAGCGATGAGATGTAGGAAGCCGTGTATTGATATGTAGGAATTGGATTTTGAGATTTTTCTAGAGTTATTAATCAAACTTTTTGTCCACCGCCGCCCGTATCAAAAGGCTGCAGCGATCACTGATCATGGTGCTCTTTGTTCTATACAGGCTGAAATGTGCAGATTGATCTCATCATCTCGTTTGTAGATCAGTCCCGTTTTCATCAAGTCCTCTGTTCTGGAGACGGCGTTTCTCTCGTCTGATGGATCGCGCCTGATTTGCAGACTTCGTTCTCATCTAGTTCGTCGTCACCACCGCACTGCAGGGATGCAGGGCGCCGCTGCCGGCCAGGGTGGCCGTAGGCTGTGATGCGTCTCTCTGTTCTCTCCGCCGATCGAGCCACACCGCGATCCAGATCCAGATCCAGGCAGGCCATCCTTCCACCGCACCGCCGCGAACTGCGCCTTTCGTCCTTTGGTTCTTGCAGTCCTGCTTCGCACGAGTTGTCGCGCATGCACACCGGCGTCTCCATGCGAATTGGGTGCAGGTTGATTCAATTATTGTCGAGAAAAGTATATATACTCCCTTCTCATAAAAGTATGCACATATATTTTATTCTATAAAATAGTATGAATATATACTCTTGTTGTTTTGTACATCTTTATACATGAAAGTTTGTATATATACTCCGAGCGTGTGGTTTAAGTATGCACTTATACTATAAATTTAATCTGAGCGTATGTATGCATACTCCAGTCCAAAAAGTATGTACAAATACTCCATTCTAGAAAGTATGTACACATAATCACAAGCGTCAGATAAGTATATCAACATACTCCCGAACCTGTTTACTTTACTACGAATTATTAGTATATTCTTATACTCTCTATGTATACATAAATACTCGTTAAAAAATAAGTACCTAATCATACCCATTCTCGCATAATTCGTACGTACACATACTACCTACTATAGCAGTACGTATGTACTCATACTCAACAAGTATGCATCCATACGAACTGTTTTCACGTGGATGCATATACGGCAGCTAAAAAACTAGTATATATGGCAGGAAAAAAAAACTAGTGTACAAGTTTTCAAAAAGCAAACAAATCGGAACCGGCCGCAAATCATGGCGATATATAGCTGCAACGTCAACATGCACATGCAAACGAGCTGCAAATCAGGCATTCGGTGGAGCTGATATACTCTTAACGGGTTCGTTTGTGCCCACAAATCCAATTAGATAGGTGGGAGTAACTATAGTCTCGGGAGTATAAAAAATGCACCATATATATATATATATATATATAGGGAAAATCTTTTCTATGTGTATATCTCTAGATTTAAGGCATTTATGACCGAACGAAGTGCATGTGGATGAAGTATATGATCATACTAGACCATCTAGGGTGATATGTATGTTAAGTATGCATGCATACTTTGAGTATGTGGATATACTTTTTTGTATATAGCAGTAGTGACATTTTACGTAATATATTAAAAAATATGGGTTCCTTTAAATTTTTTCGCGTAGTAACATCTGGACTATCTTAATATGAGTATATAAACATACTCAAACCGATAAATAAGTATGAACACATACACAATGTTGTTTTTTTAAAGATGGGAGTAACTACTCCCGGGAGTACATAAAGTGCACCCATATAGGGAAAATCTTTTTCTACACAATAAAATATATATATAATAAAATAAAATATATATAATCGCAATAAGATGGTAGGACTTTAACAGCATGTAAACAAACTATATCCCTCAACTCAACGAACGTAGAGTGCATGTTCAGAGAGAGGAAGATTGATTAGGTAGAACAAATCTAGATCGACAAGAGAAAAATGTAAAAGTAGCATCAATTCCCTGCTGAAACTACCCGATCGAATATATAGGATGCTGATACGCATTAGGGTGCCACCTAGCCTTGCAGATAATAACGAAATAAATAAATCAAATCGATCAGGATCTTCACTGCCCGGAGTGATGTTGGTACGGTGCTGGACTTCTTTGGCCTTGACGTGTATATGTAGGATGTGCGTGGGAGCGGGCGTATAGCAGCAGTAAGGTCGATCGGGATACGTACATAAAACAAACTTTATCCCAACAAAGTCGATCGGGATTGAATCATGCGTTTGTCATAAGGGTAAAATCATAAAGTCAATACATCCTACACCTCAAAGATGATGGAAGCTCAGATAAGACAATGTCCAGATTGAACGGGTATTATAGAGGAGAGCCTCCTTCAAATAAAATACTCGCTTTTTTCTAGTATGATGTGATGATGATAGATGTACGATGTTATATACCACACAGACACTAGTGCAGGACTGCGCATCAGTCCCAGTTGGGAAACCCCTCCTTTAGTCCCGGTATATACTAGCAAAGAACCTTTCAAGTGAGTTTGACCTCAAATGGTGTTTAAATCCAAAAAAATCCACCATTATTCCCAATCTATCAAGTGAAAAAAAAAAATCCACCATTATTCCCCATATATACTAGCAATGAAAGGTGCATATTAGTTTTGATGAACTACTATAAGCTTCCTTTGTCTACGTATGCAAACTATCAAGTGATTCTGAGCTCAAATGGCATATAAATCCAAAAAATCCATTTGAACCGATGATGGATGGAGGAATGAAATCTTTCACAAAATGTGCCATGCTAGTGATGAAACATGAGAGAATGAAGTTGCTGACATTTAGAACCGATGATGGATGGAGGAATGAAATCTTCACAAATCCCGCAAGCATGAACTCCTTCCACGAGCAAGAATAGAGACCTAGCAGAGAGCTTGAAATGGCTCAAGCTGGGGAGAAAAAGAAAGAGTTATATAGCTGGGGATATGCAATCCCAGTTTCTGTTTCAAACCCAGATTACAGGTAGCTTTATAGTCGGTTAAAAGCCACCAACCAGGATTAAAGGTTTAGTCACGGCTGGTAGTTCCAACTAAAACTAGAGGTGGACCTTTAGTCCCTGTTGGAGACACCAACCGGGACTAGAGGTCCCCTCCTGCAAATGCACTGCGGCTCTAGCAAGTTGGGCAAGGGACTTTAGTCTCGGTTGGCGGCTTCAACCGAGACTAATTTTCTCTTTAGTCCAGGGTCAAAAAATGGCGAGACTAAAGACAAAGACTAATGCAAACCGAAAGTCTATTCTCTACTAGTGAGAGCATATTGAACAATATATAATCCAATTTTTAGTACATCCATTTTGTTATGCATCAAGATATAATAATAATATGTCTAGATACATAACAAAATAGAGGAACTAAAAAGTCAAAGCATCATATAATTTAGAACAAAGGGAGTACTATATTATCCTAATATAAGCGTATAAACACAGAGCTAGCGAATAAGTGTGCCACGTGTCCGGAGTAGGGTGAAAACGGTTATCCGTCAACGTGGGGCCATGTGAAGTGACTAGAGAGGCAGATGGCGTCGCCCAGGGCCAGGCATCTCCTGTTTATACGGCACATCACTCTCTCCCCTCCTCTCCTCTATTCACCGCACGCCTCTCTTTTTTCTTCAAAAGCGTAGCGGGTTTTCTTTTAAAGAAGGCACGGCCAAAGCATTGCCGTAATTTTTATTAGATTGGACCAACAAAAAAAAAACAAGTGCCGAACTAGGTTTTTGAGTGGAAATCGGGCCCAAAAGTCACACAAGCGAGGTGAATGCGCCACTCATCCCGTACAACTTGGTACACTGACGGATCCAGGATCAACTCTACACCACTGCATGCTCAGATGCACTAAACATCGAGCCAACTTGGTCAAGAAAAGACCCAAAAGACCCAACTGCCATCACAACTTGGTCGAAATGACCTAACTAGTACCTTAACGTGGTCGAAATGACCCAACTAGCACCTAAACTAGGTCAAAAAACCCAACTAGCACCTTAATTTGGTCAAAAAAAAAAAGACCAACTAGAAAAACTAAACTACACCCGCCAAGTAGTTAACAACTAAACCAATTGAGGCCATCGAGGCCCCAAAGAAAGAACGAGCACCACCATGGCCGAGCAAGGCGGAAGGCGAGCCGGAGAAGTCTACCGAGCCTGTCGGGAGGAACGATATCAATGGTGCTGCCGACGCTAGCCCAATGGGGAAGGTTTTTACCCGCATACACCCGCAAGGCACAAGAAGAGGTATGAAGAGAACGCCTCCAAGGAGGAAGCGGCGTCTGCAAACGTCGCCATATGGGCCTTAGCCCCCCACCTAGAACAACCTACCAGCCGCGGCCTGCTAGCGCTCCCGTGAGGGGCGCTTGCGAAGGAAGGCGCCCGGCAACTAAATGTCGGTGTCCCTGCCGACTCTAGATGCCACCATGCGTCTTTGTAGGTATCCCCCGCCGCATGCACAGTCATCAAAAAAGACAACCTCGTTGCCAACAAGGGCGCGACAAGCGTCGACCACCTGGCGGGCAGCAAAAGATGGCCCTTGCTGACCTAGGCCACCACCACAGCCCACGAGCTTGGGCCATCTAGCAATAGGCGGCCACCACATCGCGAGAACCGGCCGAGGAGCGGCAACATACAGCCACCCCTCGTCTAGAACCGACCGGCGAGAACACAGATCCGGCCACCTCGGCGCGAGAGATCCCCCCCCCTGGCCAGCTCCACCATAGAGCCGGCTTGACAAGGGAGGCGGCGGATAGGCCACGACCGTGGCCATGCAAATCCGATCGCCGACCACCAAATCCAACCACCTCCGTGCGGATCCAGCCGCTGGACACGCGGAAGTGGCCAATATGAGCTTGGGAAGCCGCGAAGAACGGAGTAGGTGAGCGGACACACGAGGTCCAGCGAGAGACGAGGAGCAAGCAAGTTGCAAGCAACCTAGGCCATCGCAGAGACTGAAACCACGCGCGGTGAACACGGATCCGGCCACCAAAGCCACGGATCCATCCATTCACCGGCGGCGGATGCCCATCCATCAGCCCTGGCGAATGACAAAGAAGGGGAGGGAGGAGAAGGAACAGAGGGGAGGAGGCATGGGGAGGTTGAGATATGCCTGGCCACCACGATCTCCGAGGGGCTGGTCTCATGGCGGAGGCCATGCTAGGGTTGACGGGGGAAGGCGCGCAGTGGGCTTCGGAGCTGCCCGAGCCATCAGAGCCCCGAGCGACACGGGGGCGAGTGAATTAATAGGAATTAAAAGTGTTTACAAAATTCCCTAGTAATTAGATAATTAACGCTGGGCCTGAACACTATAAGGGCCTGTTTGGTTCCCGCCTCCGTGGCAGCCATCCCAGGCGTCCACGCTGCCTGGCCGCGGCTCCTAGGCCAGGGCAGCAACCAAACAGGCCATGCAGATATGTTACCAATCAAAGGTTCACCTCACCGCCGCGGTCCGGCGAGGACCCGGCCTCTCTTGCTCTCTCAACACGATAACTTCAGATACAAGTTGATAGATGATTCTCTCCTCACCATGCACTCAACATAAATGCTCTCCTCACTCTGCCACTTGGGCCTCACATCGATTACAAGCCCATTCGGGGCCTTGGGTGCGGGAGTTCCTGCGACAGGCCCGAGTGCTCTTCCTCTGGGTCTCCTTGCCTGCACGGCCCATGTGTGCGATGGTGACACTAAGTCTCTTGATAAGCTTTACACGCACAAAATATGACGCGGTCCCTAAACTCAATGATAAAGCACTCATCAAAGGAGAGCAAGCAGCGACCTTAGATGCCGAGAGCCCACCATGTCCCAGGCCCTCGCTTCTTCCTGGATGACTATTGTTAGCTCAGCAGCCGTGGTCACCTCCCCTCCGAAAGTCCTGCTGTACTGCACTCCTCTCTCTTTCTCTCTCTCTCTACATGTGAGAAACAGACGATCAGCTCCGACCCAAGCATGGCAGAGAAGGTGATCTCTCTCTCTCTCTCTCTATCTCTCTCCGTCTCCCTCCCTCTCTCTCTTTCTCTGCGGCTTGCAAAATTTGATGCTGACATGAATAAGTTCTGAGTACAACAACAATTGTGTGTTTGTGTTCTGATGTATTCTTTGCGAATTTGTGTTTTGATGTAGCTGAATTTGGGCTCGTCGCTAACCTGTATATGCTGTTCTTTAGAAATTGGAAGGAATAATGATGGAGCTAGAATATATTCAAAAGTTTCTATTGCATATGTTGATCTGTAGGAATAACTCCATTCTTTATTTCACAGTCTAGGTACTGTTCAAAAGCATATGGCATATATACATGCTTTTGATGTTTTCTTTTTCTTTGGAAAGAGATTATATTCTATTCCGGCACTTGTCAAGGGGTTATCTTACTATTGGAGCCTCTACATTAATTCTAACCAAGTGCCCTACAAAAAAAAAAAACATAAATCTTATTAGAAATATCTAGCCATTGATTTCGTAGACTAATAATGATCTTTGGTGATAGCCATCGGATCTGTTATGTTTTACAAAAAATTACCCACCTCTACCATTATGACATATTCAAAAAATGACCCCCTAATTTTCATCTTATTAGCCACCTCTATCATTATGAAACATAATTCAAAATAACCCCTTTAAATTTATATATAAATTACCCACCTCTTATCAATGATAATTCAAAATAGCCCCTTAACTTTGTACCTAGATTACCCACCTTTGTCGATAATGCAAAGCAACCCCTGCAATTGCATTCAAATTACCTATATATGCATTATGAAAGAAAATATAAAAAATAACATATTTTAATGTTGTATCTAAATTACCACCTCATGGGTGGTCATAAATAATAAACAAAAATATCTCTCAAATCTACATATAATGGAGCCGCCATGTTACATGTATTTTATTTTTCAAAAATAACTATCAGCATAAGGTAACCCATAAATTAAAAATTACACAGCTATGCCATTACGAAAAAAGATCTAAAAGTAAACCAAAGTTTGCATCTAATTAACCAACTGCTATTATGATAGATAATACATGTAACGCCTTAAATTTACATCTATTACCACCTCTATCATTATTGAAGAAAAAAACTAAAATATCCATTCAAATCTACATATAAAGTATCAGCATTTTTGTTACAAAATTTGTTTAAATAACCATAAAGCATATTTATGTGTCTATATTACCTATTTCAATTAATGTTAATATATTGATATTTTGACTAAATTAAACACACATGTTGTGACATCATGCACATCAAATACATATACATGCATAAGAGATAAATATATGTGTTATGTTTTAGAAAACGTGAAAAATATTTCTTTAAGGGCTCATATACTAATGATACTAACAAATTGTTTAAAAATATTTACAATCGTTACATATAATTTATATGTGTTATCACTTTAGATATATTTATACATTTTAACTGAAATGTCTGACATATTGATATTGATAGGATAACTATTACTGCGTATATATTTCTTTGATAAAAAAATTAAAACATCCTGAGGAGTAGGGAGATTAATACAAAAGTGGAGGTTAGTACAATCCACAGATAGCCATATCTTCTAGGCCTTTCAGATTCCTTTGGAATAATAGTTATTATAAGACTTAAATATAAATTTCCTCTTAAGGTTAGCACTGCTACCAATCCTAGATCTCCCTTCAAGCTCTACCACTGATCCTAAACAACATGGTGTATGTTTTAAATGACTATTTACGTTATCATAGTACATAAGAGTGCAGCCTATGGCCTAAGGTCCTTATTTTTAAAAACTACAAAATGAGTGTTAATAAAAGATATAGTAGGCACAAGAGTTTCAACTTAATTAAATGATAAGATAAAATATGCAGCAACCAACAAGACTAATATTTGAAAACCAAAATTTAGATTCAAAACAGGTATGGAGTACAACAAAACCACCACAGTCTAACCTAAGGGTTCAACTGAATATTCCATCCATTCCAAATTCTAAGTTGTTTTTTTTAATACGTAGATTGCTCTATGCATCTAGATATAGCTTATTTCTGGATACATAACAAAAACTATGTATCTACAAAAGCCAAAATAACTTATAATTTGGAATGGAGGGAGTACATATAAAAGATACATAAAGATGTCATGCAATTAAAAAAAAATATGGATACGGATGAAAACATATAGATTAGTAATTTATAAATTTATCACAGCTAGACAGAGACTACAGAGTATCTGTAGTGCCTATTATGAAAAAAAATAAATAAAGAGAAAAAAAGCATACAATTTAATATAAGTAATTCCTAAGATAGCCCGTGTGCGAGCGAGGGTTGATAGACTAGTATAATAACATAATGGTTCTGTAATTTATATTTTCAGTTGTAAAATATAGTTCGTGGCTAAATTCATAGGGATGGAGTTACTTACTTCTCTACAAACCGCAACAGATAAAAAGAAACAGAAACGCATTTGCTTAGGTTGTTAAAGTTGTGCAGCGTTTCAAGAATGCTTTCAATACTTTCGGAATTACTAATCTTATTCCGCTTTGACGTGTGCCAGCTGCAGTGATTTTGATCCCCTTTACTTTGCTTTACTTTAGTGCTGCGAAAAAAAAAAAAACAATATTTACCCTGGCTTGGATTAATGTTGCTGTCAACACAGTTCTCCATGCTAATCGTTGTGGTTAACCTTGATTGCCACAAGTGCTACAACAAGATCCGCAAGATTCTGTGCGAGCTCCAATGTAAGGAAAAAAAGGGCACTGCAGCCTCGTCAGGTCATCTTTACGAGCAACAACGAACACCATGCATGCCTACGATATCACTCATCATCTTGTTCGTGCAGACCATGAGAGGATCCAGACGATCTCCTTCGACGACAAAAGCAAGACGATCACTATCGTGGGGCCGTTCGACCCGCTCCGGCTCGCCTGCAAGCTCCGCTGCAAGGGCGGCAAGGTGGTCAGGACGTCCACATCGTCGACACCAACGGCGGCGGTGGGAAGCCTCCTCCACAGAATGGCAAGCACAAGAAGAAGCCGCCGCCGCCGCCGCCACCGCCACCGCCGCCGCCGCCGCCGCCACCGCCGCCGCCACCGCCGCCGCCTTCACGGCCGCGATGGCCGACAGTGAGATCCCGTCTTGTACCGTGCCACCGGTGGGGCCGCGCGGGTGCCCGTGTTGCGCGCCCTGCTACCAGGGCTACTACGAGAGCTTGCAGGTGCTGCTGCTGCGGCAGGGTGTACGGCCTGACCGTTCGGCCGTTGCCGGCGCCGCGCGGCTACAGGGATTGCCGGACGTTCAGCGACGACGACTCGTCTGCGGCGTGTAGCATCATGTGATTGTGATCCTATCGTAGCATGCCGCGTGCATGCTCTCAAGTTGACCACTCGACCTTGGGGGTCATCCCACAAGTATCAAGTTGGGTTTTCCGTGAGCGTGGTACATTGGACTGTTTTTTATTATACAGTTCGAGAATTAATTTAGGATGGTTATGCGTGCGTGACTTGTAGAAAAATAAATGTTCATTAAGCAGGGATGAATATTGTTGTTAATTATTCTCTCCATGATTGTAAAAAGCGCAGCTGAATGATCTTACTGTCCACATCTCATTGGCCATAGCCAGATGTTATATTATCATTGTACTATGTTGAGTGTTCAACACAAACAGGATCGGATGCTTCTCCCTAAAGTCTGGAGTCATAAAAGGAGAAATGTGCCCTCTGGCTTGTACTCTCTGAGTCATTATCACTACTGTCTTGCTGTTATGCACGCATTGCAGACAGTTTGTTGAACAACTCCTACTTACCACTTACCGCGCAACACGCTGCAGAGGAAGTCAACTAGGAGTGCAAAACAAGTGACAACAAAATTGAAATCATTTGTATTTGGTTCAGGTTAGACCTATAATTCCTATGACTAGTCCATCAACACGTGCTCTTGCGTGCACTAAAATTTTAGGAGATATAAGTATTAGTTACTGTTTAATATCTTAATAATAAAGAATTATTTATATTAAATTGTATGTTTTCTCTTTTGTTTATTTTTTCTAACACGATAGAATAATAGATACTCTACGGTCTATATCTAGTTATGATAAACTTATTAATTAGTATTTTTTTCAAGAGACGGATCTATAAATATATCTAAAATAACAGCCTATATATGTAATGGTTATGAATATGATTTTAAACAATTTGTTAGAATCATTAGTATATGAGTTGTTATGAAAATATTTTTTATGTGATGAAACATAACATATATATTTATTGCTCATGGATCTTTGGCATGACCAGTATGTTTACTTTAATTAAATTTTACTATATTAATATTCACATATATGCTCTATGGTTATCTAAATATTTTTATAATGAAAGATTTGATAATTTAGATGCAGATTTGAGGGTATTTAATTTTTCTAATAATGAGAAGAAAATTCAGGTATGTAAATTACCAATCAAATAATAGGAGAGGCCTTGGTGATTAGTTGCAAATTTAGATCTACCTTAGACCATGTTTCTTAATGGCATGGGTGGGTAACATAAATATAAATTATGGTCACTTTATATTGATTTTACACAACAAGAGGTGGATAATTATTTAGAAAATAGAATAGATCTAATAGCTCTTATTATAGGTTATGCCGAATTAATGGTAAGATATTTTTAATTTTTGTGAGAATTTTTAGGATCTATCTTTTGTTTTCTATTGAGTATTAAAACGTAGGCTCAGTCGGGACCTGTAGTTAGATTTTTCTATAATTTATCTTTTTCCTAGCTTGATTTGTATTTAGTTGAAACCTAATCTTATGATATATGAACTCTTGTTGCATCCTTTCTATGATTTCATAAATCTATGGTTACAGCTTTTAACTTTTTATCAAGTTGTTGTAATTTTTTCACATGTTAAGTAGAAATTCTAGTGTTTTATCTTTATTCATAAATTATTTGTATTAAAAAGAGTTCAGGTCTTATTAGTATTGTTTTTCACATGTTGAAAGTTAAAACTCAGCTTGCTACTGACATCAAACATGTTGAATTTGTTATATCACAGGATTATATGTGTGTAGTATTGTTTTATATACTGTAGAGTGCATATAAAAATTAATAATATTGATATGACATAATGTTACATTAAAATATGCATAAACTTTTATGAAATTTATTATCATAGATATTAATATAATTAAGTGAACTATCGAGTGTTATTGCTACGTAGTTTGTTAAGTGAATATTTCATGCTTCATAAGTTATTAAAATAAATATTTATTCTAATGTATATATGTTTATTTGATATAAGGTGGAACATAATATTATGGTTACATTTAATTTCACAGTGGTGAAATGCGTAATTTAAATATATTTGTATTGTACTTTATGGATATTAGTTTTTTTTTTTTTTTCAAATAATATATGGTATTTATATGTGAATTTAGAGAGATATTTTTGTTTATTTTTATAATGGCTTAGGTAGATACAAATATAAAAGGTAATACTT